>JAESVK010000136.1:864921-889524 GCA_017140935.1 Hamamelis virginiana
TGATGATGATGATGTTTTGCTTAATGAGGATGATGTTTAGATTCATTCTAAGTATTGGCAATTGGGATTAGATGTTTATCCTTTTGAACTTTTATGCTTTAAACTTTTGAGTTGTCATTTCACATTTGAGTACTTTGCTATAATTATTACTTATTTATATCCTTGTATTTGAATTATCATAATCTAGTTTGATTTAACATAAAAACATTTAACAAAGTTTGTTTATTTCCCCTTTCAAAAGGCCTGTGTAGGATTTGAACCTACAAACCTTGTATGGTTGCTCAACGCCCTAACCAATTGAGCTTATAGGCCAAAAATTTGAGAGTATTCAATTATTTATGTTTAAATTGATTTATTTATTTTATTGGCAGTTAATCAAATATTTTAGAATTATTTTTATGAAAATGTGCGCCTCGTTTCCCTCATGCCCGCGCTTTTTTTTGCCCCTTGCGCCTAAGCCCGAGGAGACCTTTGCGCCTAGAGTGCGCCTTGCGCCTTTATTAACTATGATTGTAGTAATCGAGTATGTACTTGATTCTTCATAGTGGTACTGCTTGTTCTTTCCCATGGTTTTTCCTGATTAAGTCCACATAAATTTGTATGCATCTCTTGTTGATAATTGTTTGTTAACATTTCAACTGTTCATGCATGAGGATTGACTTGAATTGACTAAGCAATTCATAATAAGAGAACATTAAATTGAGTTAACAATTCATTAATTGTAATCCATATCAAGTACTTGGGAATTTCAGGTAATACAAGAAATGATAAAACAAGAAATGAATGCATTCAGAAGAAGGCAGGAGGGCTCCAATTGAGGATAAGATGGAGAATCGTCTAATAAGATGGTTTAATCATGTGAAACGAATGCCAAAGAATGCACTAAACTTGGCTAAAGTTAAAGTTCTTAAAAAAATAATAAAAAAGACCCAAAATCATGGTTCAAAGTCTCGCACGGATGTTTAAAAAAATCATAGAAAAATAAAATAAAAGGCAAACACTTTGAACCCATCAAATAAGCAAAATAAATAACTTAGGATGTCGAATATGATAAGAACCATCAAAACAAATGCTAGTCCAATACCGCATCATGGAATAATAGGTTAAATTATAACTTTCTAAAAAGCATATAATTGCTAGTAAAAGTTACACTATTGTTTTATGTATGACTAAAGTGTCAGGTTGTTTTTCATGATATCATAAAAGGATTGCTCTTTAAAATAATAAAAGGGACAACTTTATAAATTAAGTAAAATATGTTGAAACTTATTAAGAATCCCTAATTCCCCATTATTAGATTCTTTATGTTTCGGGTTGCAACCAACACAACCGAGAGAGAAATTGTGAGAGAGAAGAAAAGAAGAAAGTTGCATCGACTGCCACTACTGCTGCCTGCTAATGCTAGCTGCTGCTACTTTTTCTGCTCTTTTTTTTTTTCTCTTACCATTTTCTACTGCTACAAGGAAAAAAGATGGCAATAAACCAAAAGGAAAAAGAAGAAGGAGGAGGAGGAGGAGGATCTTTTTTCTTTCTTTGTTTCCATTCGTTGCCACTTGCTACTGCTAGTCACTGCCAGCTGCTGTTGTTTCTGCCAGTTTGCCACAACTGTTCCCAGCTGGCTAGTGGCCACTGTTAGCTTCTTTTTCTTCTTTTTTTTCTTGTCATCTGCTGCTGTCAGCCATTGCCAACTGATTTTACTGCTTCTCTTATTCTTCCCGGATTGTGAGATACTGAGATCTCATCTCAGCCGAGATGAACGAGAACTCGGCCTAGATGAGACGAAATGATGTGGTAAGAGGTTATGAGAAAAGGCCATGTTGCTAAGGATCTAACAGCAGATGTGGCCATTGATAGAAAGGAATGACAAAAAAGATTCATGTAACTGACCCCATGTAGTTGCGATTAAGCTTTGTTAAGTTAAGTTGCATATAATTAATAGCAATGTGATTCACATTGGTAACTCCTAAACAAAATTTAACACCACCGAAAAAGTACCTGCAGCTTATCTGGTGACTGAACAATTTTAGAGCGTAAATTGGCATTTTCTTGGACATTTTGAACCAGGACAAACTCGGCACTTGAAATCTGTTAAAAATTAGAAATAAAAATAAAAATAAATAAAAGAATGTATCAACAATAACAACAATAATGGTTCACAACCCAATAAAATAAAATTGAATAAAAAATCCACATGATAAATGTAATAAAGGAAGTTTTTCAATTAATAAAAGATCAACAGCATTGCAAGATAACATTTGAGTACAAACAGATAAGAAAAGAGTCGAAGTCTACTCTACACAATTGAAGATATAACATGGAACACTCCATTTATTTACAAAGCAACTATAATAGAACTGCCCCTAAATTTCAAATATGTGAGTTGACAAATTAAGCAATTCATTTAGTGACATGAAAGAACAAGTTCACTGAGAAACTGCGAAATTTCATAATGCTATCCAGGAAACTTCATAAACATCCTACTGGTAAAATGTCAGCAATTCAATAAATATAAAGATAACTCTGTACATTGAGGAAATTTCAAAACAAGGTATACACTATACACTCAATAAACTTAAGCAGAGGTTACTAAATTCACAAACATTATATACTTGAGAATGTTGAAAACTCTTAAGAGCAATTTGTTAGCTGAGCTCAGACAAAAAATATCACTAACTCCTCTAACATTGATCTCTTCAATAGCAAAGGAAAAAATCTACATGAATACTAAAAGAAATTTTCAGTTTATGACTAAGTATTTTTCTCTGAGAATTATGACAGGAAGTAGCACAAATAATATTAAACAAACAAATAATAATAGCAAAATCAGATCAAAATAAAAAGACAACAAGAATAATAAAGAAAAAATACAATGAAAAGTACAAAATTAATAAAAATGACAGGACAGAACCAAAGAGAAGGCAGCTGCTGTTAATTCAGAATTACTTAATGAATGTATTCTCCAAGAAATGGCACGAGCCTTGATACATTACCTGTAATGATAATTTAAAAACTAACAATTTAATTCAGAACAAACACCCAAACGAGAGAGAGAGAGAGAGAGATCCTGATCAGTTATGCAGACAGTGAAAAAACTTCACACCATCTGGAGACAGACCAGATGTATAGAGTTATAGTTTTGTGCTTATTTAATGACAATTATAGGCAACATTTATCACTCCCTGCTTACATCCGAATCTTGTATATGGTAGCTTTATTCAATCACAATTTATACCCATTAGTTTATAGATTCACACACTTTCAACTATAAAATTGATACTGCTCCACAATAATTATTTTAACGTCCAGATACCACCAAACTTTTACCTTGAAAATATGATCATAGACATTTACATCAGATCCCGCAAAAGAATTGAGCATCTGTTATCCAAATTCTCACTAAATAGAGTTAAATTCAGATGAGGGGTACCAATATTTCAAAAACCTGACCTTCTCATCCATTTCTCCAGCCTTCTCCTTGATTTTACGAAAAGAAGCCCTCAAGGACATCTGGTGATTGTTAAGGCCCGGAATGGTCTGGCGCAGCTCATTAACTTTCATGTCTAACTCTTGAACAAACGGTATCTCTTTTTCTCTTGCTTCGTTGAACTCTGCAATCTCAGAATTCAACTGCGACCAGATGCATGAGTAACATCAAATAAACATTTGATAAAAGCAAGTGCTACTCTCAGAGTGGAAATTCTACTTTTATAAGAGAAGATACCTGTGAAATCCTGGCCTCCAACTCTTTTCGCTGCTCATCCAGAAGGGACAGTTCCTCAACAATTGGTCTCAGAAGATTCATTTTCGAGTCTCTGAATTGAAAACAAACGAACAGCTAAAATGAGATCACAAATAATTATGGACCTACAAAAAAGACATTAATCTTTAGATTGAGACCATATTACCATACCCATACAGTTCAAAACTAGAAATTGTTTTGTTTGCCTTTATAATAGTTCCTGCCTTAATTAACAGTCACCTTCAGAGCCAATTCCAGAAATTCACATTGTTTGAACAATCCTAAGAGTTTCACTGGCCTAATTTTTTTTTCATAGATATGTTGATGACTTGATGTCTAAAAAAAACCTGAAACTCTTAATAATTTAGCAACTATTTATAGTTTTCTGCAAGATTCTAACTACTCATATAGAAACTAACAATACATGCTGTCATAAAAATTGAAAGACATTCCACACTAGTAATAACAGCAGATAGCTGCAATTAGGCAGTAGCTGACAGTAGCTTAGTAATGCCAGTAGTAACTTCATTCGCAGTAAGAATAAGTGGCTGCATCATACACCCCTTCATTAAAATAAAATAAAATAAAAAACACTTCTCCAACTTCCAGCTGAGAAGGCACCAAATGCTTGACATTGAAGACATTGGAGGTGTTTAACTGGGCAGGTAGCTGAACTTGGTATGCATTGTTGTTAACTTCGCACAAGGACCCACTTTTCTAACATTCAATTTAGAGTAGGAACCAGTGGGGTATCTCTCTTTGCTCAAAACCACCCATACAAGGTCACATTCTTTGAAAAGCAGCTCTCCGCGATGAAGGTCAGTTGAAGTCTTATATTTAGCATTAGATTGCTCAACTTAAGCCTTCACTTGAACATGAACAGCTTGCATAAATTTTTCCATTTCCATTCACATTCTCCTTCTTTGAAAGTGGCAATGGTGCCAAATCAAGAACACTAAGAAGCTCCAATCCATAAACCACCTCAAATGGAAATGAATTGATAGTCCAGTTGAGAGAGGAGTTGTAGACAAATTCGGCCAATGGAAGAATGCTTTCTCAACTTCTAGGATTCTCACCCACCAAGCATCTTAAGGGTATGTTCGTTTGGTGGGAAATGAAGGCAGCAAATGGAGATTCCCGAGAGTTTACCAATTTGGGGCTGTTCGTTAGCCATGAATCTCGGGATTTCTGATTTCCCGGCATATCTCAAAGATATATGGGAGATGAAAATCCCACCAGTATGTGCGGGAATGATGAAATCCCCAGACTCGCGCAGGAAACCCAAATCAAAGAACTGAGAAAATGAAAATAGCTTCTTGAATCTTTAAAGTTGTCTATTTTCTACGAATGCGAATGCTTCACAGATAACAAGCCGGACTGGATTCCAACGGTTCCTGCAATTCCACCCCATAAGGAACCCTCCCTCCCTCTCTCTCTCTCTCTCTCTCTCTCTCTCTCTCGTAAGGTTGTTTAAATACTGGATTCCGACGATATTCTGGGATTTTGTGTTCTGAATTTATTATGATGAGTCTTTGGTTCAATTCATTCTTTTCACTATGAATTAGTTTTTTTTTTTAATTATATACTGAATTTTCCTGCTAGAATTTAAACACTTGGGTTGCTCTATATAAATGCCTTGTAAAGTTGTAGGTGTTTGTGGAAAGTTCTATGTTAACCAATAATGGTAATTAAGAAGTAGTAAAGGTGTCTCCTGCTCGTATGTTTACTGACTCTATTAGTTGATAAAAGTCAAAGCAAGAAATGAAATATTGTATGTTAAACAGTTTTCTCATGGAATCAATTACTCACAAATAGGATTTTTATTCTTCTTTTCTTTTTTTTTTTTTCTTTCTTTTTTCCACGTTTAATTTATATGCCCTAAAAATCAAAGGTAGCAACCATTTGTCTGGTTGGGTAGGTAATTTCAACATTGTAAAGGGAGATGTCATGTAACTCAAGTTATAGAGGCAAGGAAAAAATATGGTTTGCTATGATTTGTTTGAGTATTAAAATATGGCTTTGGGGGCATGGTGCGTGTGGCATGGCTTTGGGGACATGGCTACATGTAGTATTTTTTTAAATAAAAAAAAAAAAAAGCAAAGAATTAAAGTTAAAATGAACAAATTTGATCAGAACAATAGAGGTGTCTCTCTTAAACTTGATTGAAGCCAACAAAGTTAGTTTCCAGACATGGTAACTTCACTTGATTAAGTTTGAGAAGCAAATAGCAACTGTTCCACTCAAATCAATAGCCAAAATTGAGAACAGAGAACTTCACTGGACTGTAACTGAACCTCTACACTGAATCGACAATCTTTCTTTCTGTAGGAGTCAATCCTTGTTTGAGCTGTTCCAAGGCATTCAAATGCAAAAATTCATCAGACATCAGCTGTGATCGACCTTCAAGCTTAATTAGATCACTGTGGTAGTAGAATCAATCACTACTGGAGCAAATTCAAAGCTTTGATTGAGAAGTCTCACTTCTAAGGTTTCGGAAATTGAGAAATAAGGGAATTAGGGCTTGAAAAGAATCAAATTCAGTGGGAAAAAAGGATCAAAACTATGCTCTGATACCAAATGATGCGAATCAAGATAATTTAGCCAAGAAATGAAAGGAAATTGCATTAAAAATTGAAGAACAAGCTGGAAATTATAGAGAAAAGTAAACAGAGAGCTCGAGTGCTCTGTTACAATGCCAAAACTGAATCCAAATTGACTAAAAAAAGCTGAAATCTAACTACTTAGCAACTATTATAGTCGTCTACAAGATTCTATCCAACTATCATAAGGAAAACTAACATAACATGCATCACAAGAATTAAAAGACAGTCCACTCCACACTAGTAATAACAGCAGATAGCAGCATTTAGGCAGTAACTGACAGTAGCTTTGTAATACCAGTAGTAACTTCAGTAGCAGTAAGAATAAGTGGCTGCATCATATGTTCATAGTGCAGCATTTCTAAAACTAGAAAAGTGCTCCATAGAAAATTAATGGGCTAGATTGTCCTTCGTTTGGATTTTGTAGAAAAAGAAATCGGTATGTTTGAACAGCAATTGGTACATATGAAGAGTTGTAGGTGTACTTAAAAAGAAAATCAGGATGACAGGACTCATACATAAGAAGAGGATATAAACCCAGAAAATTGTTGTATATGCCATGTATTGACATTTTTATCATAATTTCTTGATCATACAAATCATTCAGATCGTGACTGAAGGTTCTTGTGAGAACAAAACGAGAACTGTTGGATCTTGGAGGTGGTGTTCATGATAGGTAGAGGCATGTTCAGATTTTTATATGTAATTTTGAGGGCATCATGAACTTTTTATGATATGGTAAAAGTCTTTCTGCTCCTTTGTAATACGCTGAAACCCTACAGTATAATGACCATAAAATTTAGTACTTTAAAATACTTTTTTAGAGCCACGTGTGATTCTATCAATAGCAAGTTCAATTATAATAAGAATATTCTGTTTATGTAGCTTAAACATTGAGCTCTACATTGTGAGTCCTCACAGTTATAGACAGGTCAAGGATCTCATGGGTGAGGCTTTGTTTGCACAGAAATTCAATATAAAGAAAAAATTTCCCATCGAGATTGAAGACTGAATTCATTGCTTATTTAGCATTGACTATCCATTGATCTACTTAAGTATATCAACACCATAATATAAACCAAATTAACACTTTGTTCCAAATCGATTAACCAAACTCTATCGATCCTGCTTTTTACTTTGTTCCAAAACGATTAACCAAACTCTATCTATCCTTCTTTTCTAATGTAAAATTGCACCATATAAACAAAATAACTCACATATTTCACAGTTCATTATTCAAAACATTATAAGTAAATAAATTTTAAAAGTTAGGAATCTAGGACAACTCTTTAAAAACAAAACAAATGAAATCTAAAGTGGAACTGAAGCACAAAAATTCATAAATAGAGTACACCGCTGCTACAAATAAAATAATCCGACACATTGTTTAAAATTTATTCAATTTACCTTGACTGATTATTTATTTATCTTTGTACATATCACCCTTATCACGACAAAAATTTCAAAGAAATTTCACCAAAATTCTTAAGTTTATTCCTCAATGAGAGACATAGTAAAAATCCTAACTGGCTTGTCTACCATAAAAGAAAGGGAAAAATACTTGTGAAGGCAGAAATTGAGTATTGCGCTGACAAAAAACTCAGTACGATCCCCATCAGGCCGTATCAGATCTTTCAGCGTGAAATTTTTTGGACAATCCACCGCGGCCACCACCTCCTTAATCTTGTTACACAAATTAATGACCTTAACCGAGCCAACGTGGAGGTCTGGGTTCTCCAGCTGCTCCAAAGCAGCAAACTCTACTTGCCCATGATCCTCCCTGCAAAACACAAAAACCCCAGAAACAAAAATTTGTAAGAAACCCTAATAATGCGAGAAATAAAGAAACTGGGCTCCGTTTGGTAACTGAGAAAATGTGGAAAAAAAAAAAAGAGAAATGGTAAGAAAGAAACAAACGGAAGGGATGAAAATGAAGAAAACCCCTAAAAGGTGTGATAAAAATAAAGAAATTGTATCTGTTTGGTTGCTGAGAAAATGTGCAAAAAAACAAAAGGATAAGAGAATGTGGTGAGAAATAAGAAAAAATGATGGAAAGTGTCTTACTGGAGAGAGTCAAGGTAGAGGAGGAGTTTTGTATAGAGGTCCAAAACGGAGTCCGGGTTAGGGTTGGCAAGATCATATTCGGTGATGGTGGTGATTTGGGATTCTGCGAGAATAGTGACGATGTCTTTGCGAGAGAGTCTTGGGTACTCGAACTTGGACATTGTCGTTTAGAAAATAGAGAAAGCAAATGCAGAGTTAGAGAGGCAGAGACAGCGTGAGAGGTTTCAACAAATGCAAAGAGTATTCCTTGCGACTTCAAAATATGGAGAGACAGAGAGAGACTGTGTTTTCCCGCCCAAATTAAAAGCTCTGGATTGCTGTGGGTAAAGTGACTTCCAATGGGAGTGCTTCATGAGGTGTAATTGCAAAAATTTGGAATTCACACCTAAGGCCGATGAATGAGAATTCTCTGAGTGGGTTTTCTTGGTGCTTGGATGATGTGTTATGATCTGGATCTTCTGTACATCACCCAAGTGAAAAGTAAAGCATCCAGATCATGACACATCATCTAAGCATATTTAAGCCCAAACAGATGATCCAGACTCAAGGCGCATTAGGCCCGTTTGAAGAAGCTTCTAATTTCAATTTTTTTACTTTTAAAAGTAAAAAGATGGAAGTTTTGAGTATGAAATTTTGATAGGTATTTTTAAAAGTTGAGGAAGTAAGAAATTCTTAGTTCCTCAACTTTTAAAAGTAACTACCAAAATTTTGTACTAAAAAATAAAAAATAAAAATAGAAGTTTATCCAAATACGACATAAATAGTTTGCTTCAATGAAATGGCATTTATACTAAGTCATACCTTTACTTTTTAACTCGTGGAAAATGTCAAAATATAACATTAGTGCATTAGAGCATATAAGTGCCAAAATTTGACATTGATGTCATTTTATGCTATCTGGGGTGCCAAATTTTGACTTTAGCACATTAAATGGAATGAATGCATTAAAATATGCTCAAGACTACATTTGGTTCATGGTATTTATTCCCCTTTCTAATGTTTGGTTGGCTAAAATTAGCGGTTGTCAAAATAGGCAGGTTGCCCATGTCCAGCCCATTAGTTAACTGCTAGCTACTCGGACCATTAAATGTCTGGCCCGTTTAAACCTGCCCGGTTAATAGTAGATGGATTGGGTTAAAACCTTATGATTGTTAGGCCTGTTCAGCCCATGACCGGAAATGGCCCTCTTCAGTCCATTAACTAAGCTAGCCCGATCAGTGTTCGACAACCAATTAAGCCTGTTAGCTCCTGCCCACCAGCTCGTTCAGCGCAAAAGGCCCACCCAGCATTTAGAGCATCTCCAGTACAAAAGTGTCATTTGAGGTGCCAAAGCCAAAATTTGGCACCCCAAATGGCACCATTGCCAAATTATGGAATCATGGTGCTCCGATGCATAAGTGCCAAATTTTGGCACTTCCTATTTATTTGATATATTTACCTTCATGCTCTTAACTAACTTCCAACTATTTTTCAAAAAAAAAAAAGATTTCAAGAACATATAAAATATTTTTATTTCTCATAATGTAAAAAATTAAAATTTTAAATTAATTAATTAATTTTTATTTTAATTTAATAATTTAATATTTGATTTTTTTTTTTCATAAAATTAACTACAATATACTATTCTAATAATTCCACAATTGAAAAATAAACAAAAATATCAACTTAGCATTTGCTTAAAAAACCTTAATGTAAGCATGAAACTAATCAATAATTGTGGATTGCATATTTTGAAAAACTAATCGTTGGATTAGATGATATACTTATGCATGTCATGTGTGCCAAGAATCACAGTGATCCAACGGTCGGTAAATCACAGTGGTCCAACGGTCGGTATATATATATTTGTTGGTAGCAGTACAGGAAACACAAGTGAAGATTTAATAAAAAAAATTCAATTCAACTTTTTTTAGGACAGTTTTTAACTATTCTCAAAGTTAGATTTGTGGACTGTTATCAATAGTCCTCAATATAGAAGTATCCGAAGACGGTTCTACACCATGCTTAAAATTGAGATTAGAAGACGGTTTAAAACTGTTCTCGAAATGGATATATTAGAAGATGGTCATAAGCCATCCTTAAATTGAAGACATTAGAGGACAGTTTTAAACCGTCCTTGAAATCTATCATTTAAGGACAGCTTATCACTGTCCTTAAAGAGAAGAAAGTAGAGGACAGTTGAAAACCGTCCTCGTCTGTAAAGAATTAAGGAAAACCGTCCTTGAACATAAGAGGACGGTGGATTAGAGGACGGTTACCGAACATTCCTTGAAGCTTTTTTATTATTTTTATTTTTATTTTTATTTTTTTGTAGTAGTAGTAGTAGTTAACCTTCACCAATTCCTAACCACCCATGGGAGAAAGATGTTAGCATGGACTTTTATTGGATTACCCAAAACTCAAAATGGTTTTGATTTAATTTTTTGATAGGTTTTTAGAAATGGCGCATTTAATCCCATGCAAAAATACTTATGATGCATCCCATATTACCTACTGTTCGATCAGGAAATCTTCAATATGGCAACAGCAGATGTTTATGGTTTGTAATGGGGGCATGCCAGAAAAGTTAACCTTACCACTTTTTAAGATGATTGGCTTGAAGAAAGCCAAACTGACTTCTAATCAAGCAATTGTGTAATGATTCCCTCAATGAAGAGGACTTTAATACTTTAGGCAAATTAATGAATCAAACTGAAACAGAATAAAAATAGAAAATAAAATGAATCGAATGAAAGAATCACCACATGAAAACACAGCGGAAAAGGAATTTAAAATTTTTCCATGGTGTTCATCACAGAATCGAACTCAAACGATTAAACGAATCATAACAATAATTTAAAACATTAAATTAAAGCTTACTTACTTGTTCTCTTTGATGATCGTCCTCTTTGATGATCGTCCCCGCGAAACCTCGAGCCCCAAAAGTATGGTGGCCTCCAATGCAAGTCCACACGAACACAAGAGTCCTTAAACCTTCTTGATCTTATCAACACTTGAAGAAGACCAAGCTTGGAGAGGTAGAGAGAGAGAGTGGAGGCATCTAGAGAGAGGGAGCCTTTGATGAGTTAAACTTATGTCCATTAGGGTTCCCTCTTTCTATTTAAGTCATCTCCTCTTTTGGGGTGTTTGGTTACAAGTGCTAGCTTGACCATTTAACCTTATTTTGGTTAATAACACTCTTGAATTAGATATCCTTTGACTCCTAATTAATTAACCATTAATTAATTAAAGTCAAACTTATATTTAATCAGAGTGTACCCCTCTCACAAGTTCAAAAACCTCACTTATGTCCTTATGTGTGTGACCCATTGGGTTCATCCCAACCTAGTAGTAGCAGGGGACATCTCGATGTCTCCCAAAATAGAAACTTTCTATTTTTAGGTTCAATTGGAACAATTCCAATTTTGCCCTCAATGATAACTCTTATCACTAGGACTTCACTAGTCATGAGTGACATCTAGCAATATGTCATGACGTAGCCTAGGTGTGAGTGAATATATGAACGTATAAATGAACCCTTCGTGCTATAGATAATCCCTCACCAAACAATGTCATGATTAAGTTAGTTGGGTATGGATTCATGTCAAACCCTAACTTAATCATATGTTACAAATTCGCTAGAGTATAATCTCAATTAGGTAATCCCTTGAAAACACTTTTCCTTGGTTACCTTCTACTTTGGCCAAAGACTTCATTGAGATAGTATCTATGAACTAACTATGACATTCGCCCTTTCATATTAAGAGTGGTGATCCTCTATTGCACACTCACCTATCTTCATACACAACTCACTAGAGCCAATAAGCACCGATTACATCCTTGTGATTAAGGGTGTACGAGATACTATCAAACTCTAGTAATTTATGTATAAGATAACAAGTGGTGTCTCAAGTCTAAGGATTACAAATGTGACTATACACATGAGCAGCTTTTAACATACAAATAGAATTCCATAAGTTGTACTCATATTGGTCACGTTCGGTGTACTTGTTCTCTAACAAGCACCTACAGGTTTACTATAGTGTCTCTACACAGATGGCTCGAGACTCACCATCCTCCCATGGAGCTAGTATAACCTGTGCTAATCTTAACGGTTTATTATCGCCTAAATAAATAAACCTATGATTAGGAATATATCTAGAATAGATGTACTTGAGAAATGTATGTCTCTATATCTCAACACTTGAGATACAATTCTCTATCATGCTATCCAAGGACATTATCATGAACAGTTATAAATAACACAAGTTTACATGATAATAAAAAGACATTTTATTCATGAATTAAGTTTCATACATGAATATATAATGAAATATAAATCCCTAAATACAACCTATCAATTGGTTTTAGGGCACATATCTAACATCGAAGAAACCACATAATTATAATTTTACCTCCATTTCTGGTACAACAATCTTACAACTTCTGTTAAAGTCCTTCGATGCGAGGAATGATTTAGAAGAAATGATCCTAAAAGTTAAGTTACCTAAACTAAGTTATCCAAACTAAATAAAGGAAATTACAAGCTTGAAACTGGATAAAGGAAATGATAAACTGGAAACTGGAAAAAGGAAAGATAAATTGGAATTTAAGTAAAGGAAATTACAAACTTGAAATTGGATAAAGGAAATCAATTTGGAAAGTAAAGGAAATAAAGATAAAGACACATGTATAGTGTGATTAATTTGGTTGGGGAATGGTGGTTTTGGAACCCTTTGCAATGTGATCTCTTCCTCTATTTATAGACTTCAGGGGTAACTGCCTTCAACTCTCTATTGGATATAGCCTCAACACGTGTCCAGACTGATATTTAACTGTCTCTGATTTTGCCTCCAAATCTGTATATTTGAATCTTCATGAGTATCCAATCAAAAGAAGTCATCGTGGGACTGTTAAACATTTAAAATGAATAGCTGCTAAATGGTTATTCAGCAATTACTTATTCAAAAAATGTTTAATTTCTGATGGGAAATGAAATCAAACAATTTATCACTTTCTAGAATTAATTTTTAAGCGGTTACTAACAGTTATAAGGTTTAATTTCGAAAATTCCCTTTGATTTTAAAGATGAATAACCACTAAATTGGGTCACTGTTTCGCCTCTTCAAGGCAAAGCAAATAACTGCTGAAATAACCGTTTTGCCTCTTCAAGGCAATACAAATAATTAAAAATCCACTTTCATTTAATACACGTGGCTTCAATTCATTGGCATGCAAAATTTGAGCGTAAACAAACCCCCGCATTAAGTAAAACTCAAACCTGAGTTTTGAATTGATGTGATGCACGTCTCTTCAAGTTCGTGGGTGACGGTTATGCTTTGATTGCTCTTTATAATCCCCTGTGGTCCCATGAATCCAACTATTTTGGATGTTTGTGATATTACTAGCTTACCCCCTGTTGGTATTGAAGTCAATGCTCTATTGTCTCATGACCAAACTGATTCTTATTCAATTTGGAATATCTCAAATCTCAGTTACACGGGATTTATCAAATGTGAAATAGAACAACATTCTTCCCCTTTGTCTTTGAAAGTGTACACTTCTTTTTTGTTGTTTTGGATAAACAGATTTCTAATTTGTTCTTCTTTTCAAAGAATTAATCAAGAATTTGTTTATATTGCAAAAGCCCTTGCTTCGAGGCAAAAGTTAGCTTTGGCCCCTTTCTTGTTGGCCAATCTATATTTAAAATGTCAGAGTATGCATAAAAAATAGCTGAGTTATCAAATGGGAGGTCCCTTTTGGGTCCTACAATTTTGGCTCTATGCATACTTCCCTGAAATCAGACCTAAACTTTTCCTCTATGAGAATCAAACCTTTTTGAACTTTGGTGAAAGATTCATTGAAGCAGAGGAACACCAAGAGTTCACTTCTTCATCTTATATCTCTTTCTTCTTTAACCTCTCTTCTAAGAGAAAACCCTCACTCTTTGAACCATATTTTGACCCTTCAGTTGGACCTTTATGGTTTAAGCAAGTTTACCCCATGAAATCTTCATTGCAAGTCACAAAAGAGATGACAGACATTTGGTCTAGTTTTTTAATCAGCAGGGACTTGTTAGTCTCTTCCTATGCTACTAGGGGTCGTGGACAGTTTTATGAATCTCATGCAGAGCCCTATTTTCCAAACATGTTTGCTAGGCAGTTTGGTTTACGTCAAACCATTCATTTGCCTCGTGTTAGCTCCTTTGCTACCATTTCCTCAAAAAGAGAAGTTTTTAAGGAAGAAACTTTAATCACTGAGATTATGACTGCACACTCAAAGGTTAGAGGCACATTCAAGTTCTAGCCTTTTGATTGCCTTTACTTGTCAACTGACAAATTTGAAGATTGGTGGGACGCCAACTGGACCAATACCTTTGGCACTTTTAACTTTCCTGAGTTGATGGAAGTTCTATTTCTTTTTGGGTACAAAAAGAAGTCTTCAGCCTCTGGTAGCGCCACGGCGAGGGAGGTTAATTCCTCGCCACGTGCCAAGATTTAAAAGTATTTATAAGACCACACTCAACGGAAATTTAACCTCAATTCGTAAAGTTAGAGTGAGTGCGGGTCGTCCACAGAGAATTTGGTTGAATCAAGTTAAAAGTATGTAAGAAGTTATACTAGTGATTGAGATTCAAAGTTGATTGATTTGTTGTTGATTAAGGTCCTAACAAGAAATTAAAGACACGCTAGATTAAATTAAAATAAGATAAAGTGGAGAAAAGTAATGGGGTTGGTTCGGATTAGGGCAAGTCAATAATCACCAATTGTAATATGAAATGTTATTTAATATGGGATAATGGTAACCCAAACTACAAGAATAGGTTAACCAAAATGATATGAATGATCAAGTGTATAACGATTAATCATAAGCCATAAACTATCAAAATCTCAACGATAATGCATAACCTATGCTAACAATCAAACCATCATTAACTCAATCATTCAGTAAAGTGAATACCACTTGTATTTGTACGTAATAGCAATCACAGAAAACTAAAACATATTGAGATAAAAACGGTTCAAAGCTCAAGGCTCTCAAATACAAGTCTATCCCAACATTAAATAACATTAATTACAAAATGGTGACTAAAAACTTCACCCAAAATCCTTGCCTAACCCCATCACCGGTTGACCTAACCGGACATAATGTAGATCGGCGATCCGTAGATGCTCCTCCCCATCATAGTCAAACTTGAGCCTATTTAGAGTGGAATGGATGGTGATTGGCTACCTAGAAAGTGCCAAGAAAAGCACAAACAAACAAACCCTAACTTTATGGACTAAAAACAAAAGGAAGCTTTTTTCTCTCTCCTAATAAAGCTGCATTTATACTCCCCTAAAAGTCAAGGAGCAAAAAGACCAAAATATCCTTCAAACCCACAATTATTACATAAAAACTAAGCCTTAAATCCGGAGCAGACAGCCTCCTATCGATAGCGTGCGAAGCGCCTATCGATAGATGCTGCGAAGATTGGCTGTGAAGAAACATCAACGAAGAATCTCTATCGATAGCGTTCGAACGCCTATCGATAGAGATTATGAAACCTTGAATCGCCATGGAACTGGAAGGGTCATCTATCGATACATACCCAATGCGCTATCGATAGATGATGGAAAAGTTGCCGGATTTGAGAGGTCAGAAACTGCCATGTATCGATACACTGCCGCACCTATCGATAGCTCAAAAAAATGTGAATTTCCAAAATGCGAAACAGTAGCTGACATCTATCGATAGGACATTTTGCCTATCGATAGATGTTCCACGAGATGATTTTATTGACATGCAGTGGCTGTCATCTATCGATAGCTTCATGCATCTATCGATAGATGACCAAAAATTCTCAGAAAAGCCTCAGGCTGGTGCTCAATGCTCCCTCAACGCTATCCCATCCTTCGACTACGAGTCGCGCTTCACCGGAAAGCGAAATTGGGCAGTAAAAAGGCCAAAAACCTACAATGCACACGAAAACAACATAAATGAATATCTTAACAAAACCTATCGAATTACGCCATCATTATAGTGCAATTAGGAATAACGACTATGAAATTAGAGCATATGATTGCGAGCAATCAGCCTCTAGCTCTATCCCTGCAAGTCAATCCACAACAAAGAAGACCAAGACTTCCACTGAAGCTCTTCTAGCTCGAGTTGCACAGAATTTGGAATCAATAACAGTTACCATCCCTCGAACCAGTCCAAAGAAATCAATCAAAGATGCAAAGCCTCCTCAGTTTTCTAGGAAGAGTAAGAAATTTTTATTTATTTATTTACTTCCACTTAATTTTCATATTATAACTTTTCTTTCATCTAATTGAACACATCAATTTTGCAGGTCAAAGACTTCTCGATCAGAAACTGCAAAATATCCCTTATGGAACTAAAATCACCATCAGTAATGATGATCAAGAGGAGAAGGATCAAAATAAAGAAGAAGAAACTGAAGTACCTTTGGTTAGAAAAAAAATCAATCAAGGTTACTTCAACCATTACTGCTACTGATCAAGAGAAATTGTACCCTGATGTACATCCTGAGAGAAAGACTAAATCCTTTCACAGTCCTTTGAAGCAAAGGGCAAGAGTTGCTTTTGGTAGGTCTCCACCTATTCCTAACATTAGTGCATCTTCTGCAGAGGAAACTTGCAGTTTGAATGAAGCCAGCTTTCAATAATCTTTTCACTTCTTCTTTAATCTTTGGAATGATTTTAGGTACTAATCTCTTTGGCTCTTGCTTGAATGGTTTGAAGCCTTCTTTGATTGATAATATGTACTCTACTAGAGATTTGTCTAAACCTGGCATTTCACAATACTCCCAAGCAAAACAATCTCTATACTCTTTAAGCAAATGAATAATTCTAGCTTTACTGTCATTATCTAACAAACTACTAATAAAAGTGGTTTTACAGCAGTCATCATTACTTAAATCTACTTCAACTAAATCATCAGCAGAATTTAAACACAAATTAGAAGTTTGTTCAGTATCAACAGCAATATCGGGATTATCAAAAGATTTCAACACATCCTCATCTTCTTGGATGTATTCATTCCAATCAGTTAAAACAATTTCTTCACCTGCAAGTTTATGTTCAATGGCTTGAATAGCCACTCTTTGCAAGGCTGCATACACAGCCTCATGACCCACTCTTTCGAGTAGATTAATCATGACTCTCTGTATGCTCATCCAGAGGACCACAATCCGGTCCTATCAACTGCATCAAAGCCTCATCCCATTTTGATTCTTCTTGAATAGGCAAAAGTTTGCTCACATCTACCGGGCCAATAGGTTCTTCATACAATTTGGCCTCCATTACATTAGAATCAGTTATGAAAGGCTTCTTGTCAGCATCCACCACTTCAAACTCTGCATTTTCATTTAAAAAGATTAGTTGTTGATGCATGGAAGATGGAATACACTTATTTGAATGTATCCAATCTCTTCCTAATAATGCATTATGGCTTGAAGAACTTTCCACTATAAAAAATGCAGTCATGGTAGTCTTCAATCCAATAGTTAATTCTACAGGCATTATACCTTAGGCTTTCTTTTTGTTCCTTGATAACCCTAATATAATGACTTCTGTAGATACCATTTTCTTAGGATCCAGATTTAGCTTTTTCAAAGTGCTAATTGGCATTACATTAACTGCAACACCATTATCTATTAGCACTCTATTTAAAGGACAACCATTTATATAAACCTTTACATATAAAGGTTTTAAATGTTTAGTCATTTGTGGTGTTGGCTTAGAAAAACAATAATACTTACCATTGGCCATGTTTTCACCATTTGAGCCAATTATCTCGGGGCAGTATCCATGAGTATCCTCCACATCACCATCATTGGCTTCTTTTTTATTTGGTTTCACAGCAAACTTAATTGGCAAAGTAAATGCCATATTAACATTCACCTCATTTTCTTTGATATCCAAGCCATTCTCTTCTGAGTCTGGCTTCTCTTCCATTATTACATCCCTTCGAACAATCTTAGATTCGTTCTCATCTATTTCCATGGCTTCCTCACATTGAGCAATGATCGAAGCCAAATAATGATCATCAATTTTTATATTCTTCCCATCCTCTTCAGCACTCTCTATTGTACCTCGATTAAATCTAGGATTTGGCTTAGAGCTCAAAGGACTTTTAATGATCTTCATAACTTGATGTTCCTGCATTCTCAGAGTTATGTTTTGCATTGGAGCATATTTTCTTTGAAGTCTCCTTTTTTGAGTCCTACTAAGGAAAGGCCTGTATTCCAGTTCTTGTGTCTTTGAATGCTTCAAAACAAACCAATTGTTAATAGGAATTCGAGGAGGAACCACAAGCTTAGGCTTTTGAAAGGATTTGGAATTCTGACCCTCTTTAAACTTTGTATTCCTTTTAAAGACTTGATCTGGGATACATCCCTTAATATTTGGCTGATTTAGGTTAGCACATTTTCGCGCACTAACTGATTTCCTAAAATGATTCCATGATCCTTTGTGATTGTTCTCATATGATTCATTAAAATATCCTGGTCGAATGTATTGAAACTTTTTCTTACATTCATTATCTGGATAAAATGGATCATATGAGAACTTGTGATGAGGATGATTAATAAAAGGAGATTTACTACCAAACACCATACCTTTACCTTTACCTTTGTATGGTGTGGCACATTGATTCATTCTTCCTTGGATTCAATAAAATCATCCTCTTGT
Source organism: Hamamelis virginiana (assembly GCA_017140935.1). NCBI lineage: Eukaryota > Viridiplantae > Streptophyta > Magnoliopsida > Saxifragales > Hamamelidaceae > Hamamelis > Hamamelis virginiana. The sequence continues at coordinate 884,001 of JAESVK010000136.1, forward strand.
GCATAATTTTTGCCACATTTTATGCAGAATTGCTTCATAACATCAGTAATAGGCTTCAAACCAGTAGAAGCTAATAGATGTCCAGTAGCTGGAAACTTTGCTTCAGTTTCTGATTTGGATTTGATTATTATGCCTTGTGTTTTAGGAAAAAAGTTCAAACTTCTCTTACACTTCTTTGGTGGCACTTCAGTATCATGTATTTCTACATGCGCTTCCCTCAGCACAATATTAGATCCTTCAGATGAAAATTGAGTATTACTCACCTCTGATTGCTTCGAATGAACTTCCTTCTCATTTTGTAATTGCTGCAGAATAAATTTTATGGAAGTAATTGCATTTAAACCATAATATGATGCATTGAATTTATAACAATTCTGACTTCTAAACAAACTATTATCAAAGTTCTTTTGTTCTACAAAGCATATATTATGATTTTCTACTTCTACTTCATCAATCGAATGAAAAGGATTATTATCAACACCCATAGTTTCCTTTCCATTTTCTGAAAATTTCAGGTTTCCCTTTTGTATTTGTTCTTGGATAACATTTCTAAACACAACACAATTATTTGTAGAATGTCTCCATGAATTATGCCACTTACAATATTCTTTCTTATTTATTTCATCAATGCAAGGAATTTTATGACCTTTTGGTAATCTTATGAATTGGCCACTTAGCATAAGGTCAAATATAGGATCTGCCTTAAAAATATCAAAAGAATATTGTTTTGAACCTTCATTCGAAGCGTTCTTTGTGGCTTGTTGACTTGTAACACTCTCAATTTTAATTAAAGCATCACAAACAAATGGAGTTTTTCCTACAACTTCTGCATCTTCAACCTTGTAATTAGGGTCGAAATAGTAAGTCTTAAATGATGAAGTTTGCTTTTGAGACTCTTCTTTTAATAATGACTCATATCTAGTCACTTTAGTTGTTAATTCTAATAAGTCTCTAAACTTTACACTATCAAATTTCTTTTTCAATTCAAATTCCAAACCATTTTGAGCAAGTTTAACAAACTCAATTTCAGGAATATTAATCCTACACTTGTTATTTGCTCTTTTGAACCTATTAATGAATTGAGAAGCCTTTTCATCAGGCCTTTGTCTAAGTCTAGCCAAATCAGCCATTAAAATTTCAGGATCAGTTCTAAAGAACTGAGCATGAAACATTTCTTCTAACTGAATCTATGTTTGGATCGAACCAGGAGGTAAATTAACATACCAAGTAAAAGCATTCCCTGTCAGGGAATTCGAGAATAATCTAAGTTTTAGAAAATCATTATTCACAATTTCCCCACACTGGCCTATAAATCTACCCACATGTTCTATAGTGGATTGTTCACATTCTCCAGAAAATAAGGTGAATTCTGGCACCTTATATCCTCTTGGGAATTCATATGTCCTATTAATCCAATCTGGATAAGGTTTTTTTATAGATAGGAACTTGCATTCCTCTCATTAATGGACCATATGCTTCTTGAATAACCTCAAGAATTTGGTTTTTTGTAGTCAATACAGGTTGATTATTATTATTCAACCCATTATTTCCATGATTTGGAATGATTCTTGGTGGTTCATGATAATTCCTATTACCAATACCATTCCTTCTACCCCTTGATCCTCCAGGTTCAAAAGGTATGCTTTCAGGTATACCACTTGGTTCGAAGGGTATAGTTTGTGGTCTTACTATTTCACCAACAGTATTATTCGACCTATTGATATCAAATTGATTAAAATTTGTTCTTGGGAGATGACTATTTGGTTCTACATTAACTACCCCTTCTCCCATTGTCCCAAATAAAGGATTAACATTTGAAACTACAACATTCTTGCTATTATTCCTTTGATTAGGCACATTAACATGGCCTATTGGGATGTTCTGACTCTCCAACGGTCTAGATATCTCAATTTGGTTTAAAGTTGATATTGGGAAATAATTATTTGGCTCTGCATAAGCCATTCCTTCTCCCAATATCCCAAATGAAGGATTGTTATTTGGATTTATTACATTGTTGCTATTATTCCTTTGATTAGGCACATTAGCATGACCTATTGGGATATTCTGACCATCAAATGGTTTAGATGGTTCAATTCAGCCTTGTACAGGTCTTGAACTATCTACTCCATATGGAAATCCAAATATAGGCACATTTACATGGCCTCTTGGGATATTTTGGCCATCTAATGGCCTTGGTGACTCGACTTGGCCTTGTACAGGCCTTGAACCATCCAACCCCCCGGGTGAAATTCCATATGTAGAGTTTCTATCTTGCATTGTAACATTTCCCTTATTCCCAATGAATTGTGCTCTCCGAGGCACATCATTTCTAATTTCTCCACTTAATGGAGGTATTTGGGAATTTCGCTGATTACACATTGATTGAGACATTATCTGTAATTGTTGACTCATTTCTTTCAACACAGGTTTGAGTGCATCAATCAGTAAACTAACCATTTGTGGCACCTAATTTGAATTGTTGCCAACGTACCGGGTTTTCATGTATGTTTTGATCAGCTTCAACCCTTGAATTCACTTTATCTCTAAGTAAATTCAATTCTAGGATAGCTTCAAGGCCATCTTCCGACCTATTTTCATTTTGATTTGAAGATTCTGTTTGTTTAGAACTTCTTGTCATCATGATTTTGATTCAAAATTGCCTCTTGTCCCATTGGGCATGCCAAAAAAGATGTTCGCTCAGGAAATCTTCAATATGGCAACGGTAGATGTTTATGGTTTGTAATGAGGGCGTGCCAGAAAAGTTAACTTTACCATTTTTTAAGATGATTGGCTCGAAGAAAGCCAAACTGACTTCTAATCAGGCAATTGTGTAATGGTTCGAATTTGCCTCAATGAAGAGGACTTTAATACTTTAGGCAAATTAATAAATCAAACTGAAACAGAATAAAAATAGAAAATAAAATGAATTGAAGAAATCACATAATTATAATTTTACCTCCATTTCCGGTTCATCAATCTTACAACTTCTGTTAATTAAAGTCCTTCGATGCGATGAATGATTTAGAAGAAAGGATCCTAAAAGTTAAGTTATCCAAACTAAATAAAGGAAATTACAAGCTTGAAACTGGATAAAGGAAATTATAAATTGGAAATTGGATAAAGGAAAGATAAACTGGAATTTAAGTAAAGGAAATTACAAACTTGAAATTGGATAAAGGAAATACAATTTGGAAAGTAAAGGAAATAAAGATAAAGACACACGTATAGTGTGATTGATTTGGTTGAGGAACCGGTGGTTTTGGAACCCTTTGCAATGAGGTCTCTTCCTCTATTTATAGATTTCAGGGGTAACTGCCTTCAACTCTCTATTGGATATTGCCTCAACACGTGTTGAGACTGATATTTAACTGTCTCTGATTTTGCCTCCAAATCTATATATTTGAATCTTGATGATTATCCAATCAAAAGAAGTCATCGTGGGACTGTTAAACATTTAAAATGAATAATTGCTAAACGGTTATTCATCAGTTATGAAAGGAATCCATGAAATCATGCAGAATAAAATTTTTTCATGGAAACCAATGAACCAAGATCACATGATTCATTGTATAAGCTAAAAACAAATCTATAAATGATGTAAACACTTACATTGATAGCCATAAGATGGATTAGAGAAGGTAGAGCAGCCCCAAAGAGGTGAGACCTCCAAGAGTATTCTACACTAGATGAAGCTTCCAAGAGAATGAGAGAGTGAGAGAGTGGCGACTAGGGTTTTCCAAAATTCTAAGTGATCTTATCACATACACTTAGTAGCCGGCCCTCCCTTGGTTATCTAATATATGTGGAGTGCTAGCTCCCTATTAGATAGCCGGCCTTTTCAATTTGAATTTTAAAATATTTCAAAATCAAATAATTTAAATTCAAATTTCAAATGCAATAAGTTTTCTATTTGCACATAGACCCTTAAATAATAACCTTTATTATTTAAGTAATTTATAATTAACTTTTAATTATAAATACACCCTCTCTTTTCCTTTAAATGAAACTACCACCTATATGTGTGTGACCTCTTAGGTTCACAACAACCTAGTAGTAGGAATTAGGATAATAAATTATCCTTCAAATAAAACAACTTTTATTTTAGGTTCAAAAATTAGAACTCTTCTAATTTCCCTTCAAGAAATAATTCTTTTGGGCCTCTACCAGTCAAGAGTGACATCTAGCAATATATAAAGACACACCCTAGGTTGTGTGAAAGTTAAACATAACACAGTGAACCTTTCGATTACAATTTCAAGATACAATTCAATAATCATTCCATCAAACAATGCCTCAGTTTAATTATTTGGGTATGGATAATATGTCAAAACCCTAATTTAACATCTTGTATGTGATTCTCAAAATATTAATTCAATCTTGGGATACTCAAGAAACACTTTTCTTATTCCCAATTGCTTTGGCCAAAGACTTCTATGAATTATATCTTTGAGAATAATACAAGGCATTCCATCTCTTTACTGAGAGTGATAGATTCCTTGTTGTACACTCATATGTCCCCATGATAGGTCTACTAGGGTCAATGAGTACTTATACAAATTCCATAGTTAGGATATGTACGTTGTACTATCAAACCCTAACATCCCTAACACAGGACATCTATGGTGCTTCAGGTCTAAGGATCACTTGCATCATTGTAACCCTGAGTCGTTGTTTGACATGTAAGTAAAACTCCATTCAACAAACTCAATCAATGATCACATTCAGTGTACTTGTTCTCAAACAAGCACCCACAGGTTTGCCCTAGTGTCATTACACAAATTACTTGAGACTGGTCATTCTCCATATTGAGCAGACATAACATGTATTAGTCTATTCGGATTATTAATACCCAATAAATAATCATATGACTAGGAATATTTAAGAAAGAAGTCTTTAACAATATAAGTCTCTTTATCTCAACTCTTGAGTTCTTATATTGACATTCTTTCTAAGGACTTATCATGAACATAATAACAGTATAAGACATGATAATAAAAGCCCATATTTTTAATCAATAACAATAATATTGCTGGGAGCGGAAATCCCATGAACTCGTGATAGTGTTTATGGATCATGCCAAAAAAAAAATTAAATCCGAATCCTTTAACATATACAGAAGAATCCGTACCTTTGAGATCTGTCTGGATTGATCTCAATGAATAACGAACTGCAGAAGATTGCTCGAGCGCTTCAAGCCTTCTACCGTATTCCTCCTATGCCAGAACGTGAAGAGAGAGTGGCTCTCTTTATGCTCTCCTTGTTGGACGGCTGCCTCTAGGGTTTAGAGAAAATATTTCGTCTTACCCTAGTGGCTGCCCAACATGGCATATATATAGGCTACGGTAGGGACCCAAAAGCAAATAAGTTTCGGGCTCCTAATGTAAATATTAAAACCTATTTACATTAATTATAATTCATTCCACTAAAGAATCAAAATTGCACTCCCTAGCTTATTCGAAATTAAATTTCGAGCTCTATGTTATTAAATACTTATTAATCTCCCCACGTTAAGATTACAGATACC
>JAESVK010000136.1:909524-939601 GCA_017140935.1 Hamamelis virginiana
TAATTTGACTGAAAAAAATTTATTAGATTTGTTTTTTTTTTTTTTTTTTTGTTTTTTTTATACGGTATTGATTCTAGATTTGCACTCTTCTGGTCAGATTTTCAAAATTTGTTTTGCTGCTGGTCATATGGAAGTTTGTTAATATTTCTATATTTTTGTTATTTTTAAAATCAGTTGAGATTTAAGACTTTTTCTATTAATTGTAACTTCTTAGTGTAGGCTTGACCACACTAGATGGATCAACATCGATGTTGATCAAACCTTGATCAACAGCAAATCAAAATCCGCACCTGGTTGACCATTTTTAACACCACTTGTAGTACCTTTTTTGAAAGTTGACCATTGGATTAGATATCTCTCCTATATATGTCATGTCTGCCAAAAATCACAGCGATCTAATGATTTGTTTATGAAAAAACCGACGGTGAAAAAATTGTGACTTTTGGAAAAACCAAAAAGTCACAGTTTCACTGTGAGATTTTTGAAAAGCTAACCGTTGGATCATTATGATTTTTGGAAGGCATGACATACATTAGAAGAGTATTTAATCCAACGATCGGCTTTTCAAAAAATATTCTGCAAATACTACTGTAAACACAAATTTCGTGTCCTGAAAATTAAAACAACAAGAAAAATGTGGACAAGTGTAATTTGTATTAATTTAAAAAATATGGGTACAATCCTCTGTGATATATATTCTTAATAAAAAGAATAAAGTAACCATCTGATTCGATCTCCTCAAAATGCTTGATGATCCAAGGGCCGGTATGGCTTGATCTTGAATCTGATGGTAGGTAAATGTTGATTCAAGGGCTTCGAGGGTTTGATCTTGAACCAAATGTTGATCGGATGTTGATCCAAGGGCTGAGAGAGCTTGTTCTTGAATTAAGCTTCAAAGTGAAGGTTCGGCACTAATGGTTTATGCTTGGTGAACCTCCAAAAAAATGGTGATGAATGCTTGAAGGTCTGAAATTTGGCAGCACTTCAATCTTGTGAAAAAAGCTTCCCCTTTCTTGAATGAGGGCCTCCTATTTATAGAGGAATTGATGATCATCTTCAAGGGCTCTTGACCAATCAGAAAATAATTATTTTCTAATTTATTTAATTCAAAGATAAGTGAAAGACTTATCTTTTGTTGTGATGTTTGGCCTTCCATATGCTGACATTGTTGGGAATATATACTAAAAGCCATGCTTTTATGTAATAGACCTTAGTATTTATTTATTAATGAATTCTGATATTGCATTTTAAATGAGAATCTGTATGAGCTATGTTTGCATTATATTATCTTATAATGTTATGCATGTGTGTCTTTTATTCTATATAGTAGATGATCTGGTGTGTAGAGTTCGGTTTATACACAGAAGATCAGATCATCAGTTTTTGTAGAATATAAGCTTATTGTTCACAATCTGAGATGGAGTTGGACACACCATCGGTAAGATTGTAGCACATGATTTCAGTAGGTCTGTCTTGACTACGGGGAATGGTTTAGTTCCAATTTCTTGTTCTAGTACACTTGTGTGTATTGAACGAGACCGTATTGGGGTAATTATTTTATACTGACACATAAAATAATTAATACCTCACGGTTATTATGAATACTTATACTCTTAATCCCGAAATAATTAATGGACATATGCATTTATTGTTAGTTATTTTGATTCATAAAAAGTGAGATATTTATAGGTCAATAATCTCGATGAGTTGAATATCTGCATTAATTGTATGGTGAATATTAATTATTAATGGAATCCATGTTCTGGTATAGGGATTGATGATACTCCATTGAGAATACTTATAAGTTTTGATTATGTCAAACCCTGCAGGTGGATTTTGTATCCGACATATCAAATAAGTTAAGTGGAAGGTCTCAAGGAGATTAGCAGATGTTGATTAAATAAAATTGTCAGTAATTTAATTTAATCAACGGGTATCTGTAATCTTAACGTGGGGAGATTAATAAGTATTTAATAACAAAGAGGTCGAAATTTAATTTCGAATAAGCTAGAGAGTGTAATTATAATTCTTTAGTGGAATGAATTATAATTAATGTAAATAGGTTTTAATATTTACATTGGGAGCCCGAAACTTATTTGCCTTCAGGTCCCTACTGTAGCTTATATATATGCCATGTTGGGCAGCCACTAGGTTGAGACGAAATATTTCTCTAAACCCTATAGGCAGCCGTCCATCAAAGAGAGCACATAGAGAGCCACTCTATCTTCACGTTCTGGCATTGGGGAATACGGTAGATGGCTTGAAGGGATCGAGCAGTATTCTACAGTTCGCGATTTTTGAGATCAATCTAGACAGATCTCAAGGTACGGATTCATCATTTTCTTATAGATGATTCGGATTTTTTTTTTTTGGTTTAATTTATACGCACTATCACTTGTTCATGGGATTTCCGCTCACAGCAGACATGTGTCACTTGTTATGGATCCACATTAGCTTCGATGAGTCACCTTATTTGTGGGACCCGCCAGTCTTGAATTTGAATAGTTGACTAATCAAACTTTTTATTGTTGACTAATCGGACGGTGATTAACACCCTACTAAATTTTTGATGTGTACAACTACTAAATGAGGTCACGTGATGCAAGTTGCATAAGGTGCACGTGATCTTAGCATTCCTACTCAAACATCAGAACTAATACAAGATGCATCAGGTGCATCTGATATAAGCAGCTTTGTATCCATATATATATATATATATATAGTCTCGTTTCTATGAGGACTTCCTTATATGAGGATTTGGCTTTTTGGTCAATGTAAAATGAGTATTTTGAAAAACTGACATTTGGATTTAATATTCTTCTTATGTATTACAGACATGCCAAAAATTACAGTGATCAGACCACTGATTTCTTAAATACAAACTGTGAAAAATTAAATACCTATATAATGCTTAACAATTTGTATTTCAGAATACATAGGAAGAATATATATATATAACGGTATTTTTATATTGGGTTTTGCTTTATGCTCTCCGAGATTGAAGTAGAATCCAAAATTTTATAAAGTGGAGATCGAGGTGGTCATCATTCATTTTGGTCAGCAGAATTAAACAAAATGGTAACGTGGAGTTATATTATGTATATGTTAAGCAGTCTCTTTCTATTTCAAGTCTCTATTACCTCACCACAAAAGATAAATTGAACCCACTACAAGACAAGGGCAAGATATATGTGTCACGCTTATAACATCATGTGCACTGATTTAACTCTTTAGAATGCATAAGAAGAAAACAAAGCACGTGGTTTAACTCTGTTTGTCATTCAATCTAACCATTTTTAAAAAAAAAAAAAAAAACTAAGGGTATGTTTGCATTAATTTTTCTTAGAATCACTCCTAAAACTTAAAATTTTATTTGATTTAGAGCCCGTTTGCATTAGTTTTTTTTTAGAATAACTTTTGGAGCTCAAAATTCTATTGATCTAAGAGATGAGGTGATAATTATAAAAAATAAATTGGACCCACTACTCAACGTGTCACATTATAACATCAGGTGTGCTACAAATCAATGTGGCTCAGCTCCTTTCATCCTTTCAAAATTTTTGACAATTTAAAATCTTGATCCAAATATTATATCCTATAGTGTGACTGTTAAGGATCGTGTCTTATGAAGCGGAAGTTTTGGGATTGTGTTTGACACTTTTACTATTTGATGGACGAAATTTGTAGGTAATTTTGTTTATATTTAGTAGGGTTGAAAAAAAATTGGGCCAAACCGCCAAACCAACCCAAATAAGATTGTTTTCACAGTTTGGTCCGGATTAGCTTTTACAATAGGTTGGCTTGGGTTAGAATTTTAGTGGGATGTTAGAATTTGAATTCACTATATATGGCAAATAAGATTATTCTTATTTATTAAAACTGTGATCAGAGTTGTTTTCTGGATGAGAATTGAAGAGGGTAAAATCTGTTGACCGATCTGATGTGGACACGTGGATAAAACACACACCCGATGAGGTAATGCGAGTTCTACCCGATGTCTTTATGATATGGTAGAAACGTACACCGATCCTAAAGAGATCTACTATACGAGCCATGTGAAAATAACTATGAATGAGTTCACTGATCTCTGGTAACTGTCTCATCATATCAAAAACGAATCTTCTCCGACAGACTCTGATCTTCTGCAGGAGGTCACATGATTTCCCATCACCTGAAAGCCACAGGCCGTTATGATAAAAGTTTAAATTCCGAACATACCCTCGAACGGTAATAAGCACTCGAGTGGATGACCACCTTATAAAAGAGGAAGTTGTATCACATAGACGGGTACCTATCATTCCTCTAAAAAAATACATTCTTCTTGCATTCTCTGTTCACTGACTTGACCGTCGGAGCTTTGCAGGTCGAACACCCCACCGGTGTAAGAAGCTCATCCTTCGATCAACAATCCAATCCATCAGGTTGATCTTACCATATCCCTTTTACCTCTTTTTGACTTCATCAGTTTGGCGCCCACCGTGGGGCCGAAGACATTATTCTTTCGGTACCTTTTCTATTACAAAAAATCAACCTCGACAATGGTAATCACTCGATCCGGTGTACTCAACAAAGACGATCAAGACGTCGTGAACACGATGAACAACCAAGCAATACAAACACAGGTCAGCGATCCGTCTCACCACGAACGGGCTGAACCAACAACGAGAACTTTCTCGGCGGCAAAACCTTGCTCGCCAAACAAACAACCATGCCCGAATCACGAATCTCCTGTGTATCGTCCTCCTCGGTACGAAATGGGATCATCCTCAAGTGATCCCTACCAGCTCCAATTTATTAACATGCAAAAACAGATGGAGAACATGACGCTGATTATCCAGTCCCTAACTCGGCAGCAAGAAATGCTCATATCCAATGAAGCTAATAACAACACTCCCAAAAATCCACCGCCGATCACCACCGTGCCTCAACAGGTAGGGGGGCAAGAGACAAACCATCCATTACCCGCAAGAAGGGTAGCCGTCGAAAGTAGGCGATCCGCACCGCATGACGAAAGGAATAAACGTCGGGAAGAAGAGGGAAGCAGTTCAGAGGTCGGGTCGCGTAGAAGACCAACGAATCTTGAACGCAGTCGACAGATCAGGGATCATTTGGTAGAAGGTTCTCATGAAACTAGAGGATCGGCGTCGCGACGACCTCGACCCGCTACTACCCGGTTTACGCCATATCCAAGGAGAAACGAGCTAGCTCGGGATCACAGATATGATACTCGGGATGTTGATCAAACGTCCCCGTTCGTTTCTAGAATTCTCCGCGAATCTCTGCCGGAAAAGTTCAAACTACCGACCATCGACCCCTATGATGGTACTACCGACGCAAGGGAGCACGTTCTGATTTTCAAGGATCATATATATCTCAAGGGAATAACGGATCCAATCATGTGTCGGGCATTCCCAATGACCCTCAAAGGACCGGCCAGAACCTGGTTCCAGAGGCTTGCTCCAAACTCAATTAGCACGTTCCAGAGCTTAAGTTCGGCGCTTATTGCCCATTTCGTCAGCAGCCACAGGCCTAAGAAACCTGCCACTCATCTCCTAAATCTCGAACAGGAAAAGGAAGAGAGTCTGAAATCATTTCTTCAACGATTCAGTTCGGCCCTTCTAGAGGTCGATGTCATGAACGAAGGGGTAGCCATTGCGGCAATGATCAAGGGCCTCCGAGCCCAGAGCCTACGAATTTCATTTGCAAAAAGGGAGCCAAAATCCCTAACTGAACTCCTGGAAAGAGCAAGAAAGTACATCGGTGTGGACAACATATTTGATTCCAACAAAAAGGACCGTCAACTAATGCAAAAAATGAAGGATCGGGAACCAGATGAGAAGGGGCAACCCGAAAAGAAGCAAAAAGCCGATGTTGTGGAAGGACGACAGTCTCCACCCAGGCGATTTACATCATTCACACCTCTCCGATTACCGATCAATGCCATCCTAAACGAGGTCGGGTATCAACCTTATGTAAAATGGCCCCTGCGAATGAGATCCGACCCAAAGAAGAGAGACAAAAACAAATGGTGCGACTTCCACAAAGATCACGGCCATCTTACCGAAGAGTGTTACGACCTAAAAAATGAGATCGAAAGTTTGATAAAGAGGGGATTCCTTAAGGAATTCAGAGATCCGACAAGGGCGGAGAACACTAGGCAAGGAAATACCAATAGAAGTGAGGTGCAACCCGATCAACCTCAGAGACTGGCTGGGGTAATTGATACTATTCATGGGGGGTTTACCTACGCCGGAGAAAGCAGGTCGGCAAGAAAAGCATATGCAAGATCGGCGCACACGTCCCCCACGAATCAGATATACAACCTTGCCCATCAACAACCTAATCGGTACGGTCTATTGACTTTTTCCCAGGAAGACCTCAAGGGAGTACACCTACCACATGATGATCCCTTAGTCATAAAAGTCATCATCGCCAACTACGAGGTCAACAAGATCTTGGTAGACACGGGGAGCTCAGCAGACGTTCTCTTCGTTACAGCATATGAAAGAATGGGGAGAAAAGTAACAGATCTCTCACCGATCCACACGCCCCTCATCGGATTCAACGGATCATCTCTAAACCACTAGGATGGACGATACTGCCAATCACAATGGGAGATCCACCAGCACAAGCAACCAGAGATGCGACCTTCATGGTTGTCGACTGTCCCTCAACCTACAATGCGATAATCGGGCGACCGACCTTGGAGTGGCAGCATCAACTCTCCATCTCTGTGTCAAATTCCAGACCTCCTATGGAACGGGGGAAGTCAGAGGTGATCAAGCTTTAGCCCGATCATGTTTTAACATATCGCTGAATCACCAGCAAGAGCTGCCAGAGAAGAAGCTTTTTCAAGAAAATCACCCCAAAAGATTCACCGACCCTTCATGCAGTAACAACAAACCAACCGATCCACAGCATGATCACCCCTCATAGCAATCAAAGAGCACGGAGTCTGGGATGAAGGATCTTCGTGACGAGTGCAGTTCAAGAACGACCCCCATGGAAGGACTAATAGAAATTCAAATCCATCCAACCGACCCGGACAAAACTGCTAAGATCGGAGCCGAGCTATCAAATGAAATGAAGGCTGACCTCATAACCTTCCTAAAGAAAAATTGGGACATATTCGCTTGGGGGCACGAAGATATGCCCGGGATTGATCCTGATGTTGCTATGCACAAGCTGTTGGTTGATCCGACCTTCAAACCAATCCGGCAGAAGAAGAGGGTTTCATCAGAAGAAAAGGCTAGGGCCATCCAGGAAGAAGTACGAAAACTTCTCAAGGCAGGTTTCATTCGGGAAGTATTTCACCCGGACTGGCTATCCAACTGTGTAGTGGTCAAGAAGAAAACAGGAAAGTAGAGGGTTTGTATCGACTTTACCGATCTCAATAAAGCTTGCCCGAAGGACAGTTTTCCTCTTCCGCGTATTGACCAGATGGTAGACGCGACAGCAGGGCATGAACTCCTTAGTTTTATGGATGCGTACTCGGGCTACAACCAGATCATGATGCACCCCACCGATCAGGAAAAGACAGCTTTCATAACAGCGATCGGCATGTTCTGTTTCCTCCGAATGCCTTTCGGGCTTATGAATGCCGGTTCAACCTATCAACGAACTGTGACGAGGATGTTTGGCTCGCTCTTGGGATCAACAATGGAGGTCTACATTGATGATATGTTGGTTAAAAGTGTAAAGGCCCCCGATCACATCAAACACTTAGATGAAGCCTTCCAGATAATGCGAAAATTTGGGATGCGTCTCAACCCGACCAAGTGCTCTTTCGGGGTATCATCCGGCAAATTCTTAGATTTCCTTGTAATCGAGCGCGGAATCGAAGCAAATCCCGATCAGATACGAGCCATTCTTGAAATGAAATCCCCGACGAACATCAAAGAAATTCAGAGTCTCACTGGTCGGATGGCCGCACTAAACAGGTTTATTTCAAAATCTTCTGAAAAGGGATCTCATTTTTTCAAGGTCCTAAAGGGAAATAAAAGATTTCAATGGACTACCGAAGCAGAAGAAGCTTTTCAGCAACTGAAATCTTATCTTGGGTAGCCTCCACTCCTCTCAAAACCCATGCACGACGAAGCCCTTTTTCTCTACCTCGGCGTTTCCCCTACCGCAGTAAGTTCGGCTCTCTTTCCAGAAGACAAAGGGATCCAAAGTCCAATCTACTATGTAAGCAAATCCCTGGTCGGAGCTGAAATCAGGTATCCCTATCTGTAAAAGTTGGCATTTTCTGTTGTCGTCTTGGCCAGAAAGCTACGGCAATACTTTCAAGCCCATCAAATTATTGTACTAACCGACCAGCCTTTGAGACACATCCTTCATCGACCTGATTCATCGAGAAGGATGGTCCGATGGGCAGTGGAATTGGGTGAATTCGACATTAATTACCGACCTCGACTGGCAATTAAGGGACAAGCGCTCGCCGATTTCATCGCCGAATTCACTCCCGAGGCGCAAGCTGATTCTTTGACCATCCCGACCCAATAGTCCCTCGAGGCATCCAATGATCCGCCATCCCATCTTGCTTGGCACCTTTTTGTCGACGGATCATCTAACTGCAAAGGATCGGGAGCAGGAGTTGTACTGGTCTCACCCGAGGGAGAAAAGGTTGAACTAGCCTTGAGGCTCTGTTTTAAGGCAACAAACAATGAGGTAGAATACGAAGCAGTATTAGCCGGACTCCAGATGGCCGCTGACCTCTTTGTACGACACGTGAACGTATTCAGTGATTCCCAGTTGGTCGTCAATCAGATCAACGGGATTTACTTAGCCAAAGAATCAGCCATGCAGAAATATCTCGCCAAAGCCAAAGAGGCCTTTAGTAGATTCACTTCAATCTCCATCAGTCAGATCCCCTGAGAGGAAAATTGTCACGCCGACGCATTGGCCAAACTCGCATCTGCTGTCCGAACGGATCTTCCTAGATCAATAGTTCTGAAACTTTCCGAACATCCTCTTATTGACATACAGGATAAACCAATCCTCGTAATTCAGTCCGATCCGACATGGATAGACCCGATCAAAAACTACATCAGATCGGGAACTCTCCCTCAAGATAAAGCAGAGGCCCGCCGGGTAAAGAGCAGAGCCGCCCGATATTGCATCATTAACGATAGCTTGTATCGCCGATCATACTACGGACCTTGCCTCCGATGCGTACTGCCCGACGAAGCAGACTACGTTTTAAGAGAAATCCACGAAGGGATTTGTGGGAACCATGCGGGTGCCCGATTGCTTGCGAAGAAAGCAATTCGGCAAGGATACTACTGGCCTAAACTGGAAAAGGACGCGATCACTTTAGTTCGGAAATGCGAAAAATGTCAACGGTTCACCCCGATCCCGCATCAACCACCAAACCAACTCACCCCAATCTCGAGCCCTTGGCCATTTGCACAATGGGGAATTGATATAGTTGGCCCACTTCCGAACTCAAAAGAACAAAAGAAATTTTTGATCGTAGCAATCGATTACTTCACCAAATGGGTCGAAGTCCGACCTATTGCCCGGATAACCGAAAGCAGCATCAGAAGTTTCATTTGGGAAAGCATCATATGTCGGTTCGGAATCCCTCGCATACTAATCGCCGATAATGGAACTCAGTTCAACAACAACGGGCTCCGCAAGTTATGTAGCGGCCTTGGAATTCAAAACAATTTCTCCTCACCAGGTCACCCACAGGCAAATGGACAGGTCGAAGTAACTAATCGCACAATCATCCACACCTTAGAAAAAAGGTTGGAAAAAGCGAAAGGATTATGGGTGGACGATCTCCCATCGGTTCTCTGGGCCTATCATACCACAAGTCGAGTTTCCACGGGAGAAACTCCCTTCTCTCTCACTTACGGAACAGAAGCAGTGATCCCAGTCGAGATCGGTATGCCTTCTTACCGAATTGATACTTTCAATCCTGAAGAAAATGATCGTGAACTCCGTTATAATCTGGACATCTTGGAGGAAAAACGAGAAGAAACCCGACTCCGAATTGAATCTTACAAGAGGAACATGGCTCGGTTATACAACAAAAATGTAAGGGCAAGACATTTCCAACCCGGCGACCTTGTTCTTAAAAAAGTGCTCAATCCTAACAAACTTGAACCCAACTAGGAAGGTCCTTACAAAGTTCGACATTTCAATCGGATCGGAACATACTGGATTACCGATCTTGAAGGGAAACTAATCAAGCGACCTTGGAATGCCGCACACCTCAAAAAATACTATCAGTAGGGGACTCATTCCCATCTTTTTGTACTCGGGACATAGCCAACCATGAGTTGCTACCCGATCATTTTCACGTAAAATTTAATTTTTGATGTATGATCTTTCTTTTTTCTATAAACGTACTTTTTTTGAGTTCATGCTTAATTTTTATCTATTTTTGCATCCTGAACTGTTCATGCACACTAGTCTTATTCCCGACCTTATTTCCTTGTCTAAATTATTTAAAAATTGTTTTACTAATTGATAATACGTTTATTAAAAATTCCACTACGAAATCAACATTAAAAGTCCCAGACCACCTTGGGCCAGCAAAAGTTGTTTTTGCTCCTACCGATCAATGAGTTGGGTCAATGGGCATAAACGTCTCAACGTTACCCCTAGATACTACGGTATCCATCACAAGTTTAAACAATCTCTTCATAAAGAGTTCGGAGTTCAAATACATAAAAAAAATGTTTTGACCCCGAACTGGGGGCAAGATAGAGATCGACAAACAAGGTCAACACATTGCAACCCGATGAAAATGACTTGTTAAAAATAAAACATTCATTCCATTCAACACATTGCAACCCGATGAAAATGATTTGTTAAAAATAAAACATTCATTCGATTCAACACATTGCAACCCGATAAAAATGACTTGTTAAAAATAAAACATCCATTCATTCATTCTATTACAAAATTATTACATCAGTAGTGATAAAAAAGAAAATGTCATACAAAATAGAAGATCAGTCGTCAACATGAACAGTCTGATCATGAGAGGTCGGGGTATCAGATCTGTCAGTAGGAATGGAGGGATCAGCTGCATCTCGTGAGATCAGAGCGTTCTGGCCAGTACCTTCCCGATCACTGATGGTCTCCTCATCATCAACATTTTCGACCTCAGGATTGATAGGAGCTTTTGAAGCTTGACGTTGTGCCCTAACCTCCTCCAAAGTGACCTTAGAGAGATCAGTCGATGGATGAAGTCTTGCTATGAAGTCCTTCGCCAAGCCAAACCCTTGGACAAGAAACGGACTAGCCGTCTTAATCACAAGGGCCTTCAGTTCCAAAGAAGATCGGTAATCTTCAACGGCCTTCTGAGCGATCTGCTTCTCAGCATCCTTTGCCTTCTGGAGATCGGCTTCCAACGCTTCTATTTTTCTCCTAAAATCATCCTCCCGATCCTTAGACTTGGTCTTCTCCTCCTCCAACAGAGTCTTCACATCCCGAACCTCTTGGGTTAGATGATCGACCTTCTCGTTCAGCTTTCCGTTGGCCACTTCAGTAGCGCCTTTTGAATGCCTCGCTTCCCGAGCTGCTCGAAGAGAATGCAGCTCGAGAAATGCACTCTAGAAATACAAACATATAAATCAAGCTCGGAAATACGCATGACTTGGAATAAAATTTTTTACCTTTATCGCAAAATGAGCAAGCTGCTCGAAAATATCGTTCGGGTCATTTGTGAAAGCGCTTCTTGGTCGACCGGACCCAGAAGACCCTAAAAAACCTTTAGGCTTGAGGTCGGACTGTTCATAAAAGAACTCCCGACCGTCAAGCCTGAAAGCATCAGAGGTGCCGACAGGCCGGCACTGAGCCATTCTTCCGCCGAGCCACGAGAGGGGCGAGCTCCCAAACCAGAGCCGGTGGCCGACCCTGTTCCAACCTCGATAACCACCAGAACCGCTGTGGGAATGTTCTCATCAACCCATCGTTTCTTCTTCCGAGAGGTTCACTACAAGAAAAAACCCTTGTTGTAACGAAAAATATCGATGCAATAAACCCAAAATCGTTGCAATAGATATTTATTGCAACGACACAGTAGTCGTTGCAAGTGGTTGCAAAAAACTCCGTGGCAATAAGTTAATCCAACAACAAAAGTCGTTGCAATAACTTCTTGATAATGCAATGAATATTTCGTTGCAATAAATGTAAAAGTCGTTGCAATTAGTGTTATATTGCAACAATAGTTTCATGGCCTTAATTTTTTTATTTAAATTTTCATACGTTATTGCAACGAGTTGGTTGTTGTGATAAATTATTGCAATAGACAAAATCGTTGCACTAAAATGGATGTAAAGTTTTTGCAACGGCAATTGTCGTGGCATTAAAGTGAGAAAAATTCTTGCAACAAGAAATATCGTTGCATTAAAATATGATAAGATATATTGCAACGACAACTTTCATTGCATTAAAATGAGAAAAATTATATTGCAACGACAACTATCGTTGCATTAAAATTGGAAAAAATCTATTACAACAATAATTGTCGTTGTAATTAAGTTGGAATAATACCTATAAATGTGTTATTGCAACAACTTTTTTCATGGCAATAAGATGCATCAACCTCTTTATAAAAATCATTACAATTTACTTTTATTTTTTCCATTTTCCTGTTTTGCAATATCTATTTCTCAAAATCAAATATTCAAAAGCTAAATCTCAAAACAATTATAATAGAAATTACGAAACTCAATAATATCCTATTTATAAAATCTTTAATATCCAAAAAGAATTCAAATTACAAAGTTCAATGTCTAATCAACTATAATTAACAAAAATATCAAAAAATTGTCATGTCCTTTGCTTTAAAAGTGAAATCTAATCATTTGCCTTGAAAGAGAAATATCGTTCCACGATCCAATTACATCCAAAATAGCTCCGTGTATGTTGTCTTCGATTGTCTTCAATTGCGCTAGCTAGCTAGGAGCCTACATAAAAAATAAAAAATAAAAAACATACAAATGCAATTTTTAGTTGCGCTATATATATATAACATTAAAACCAAACCTATAGGCTACCTAGGCACAAAAAGATAATTGAATAATAAAACAAATGAGTGCAAAAAAGTTAAAACATACTCTGTTTGACATACAATCATTGACAAAATACAATATCCCTAAGCCTAAAATAATAGACTCAAGCACAAAATATATATGCAAAGAATTATGGGCTGAATCAATAAACTTATGGTCCTCCTCTAGGTCTGTGAATATAAAACTTTAGGTGTAGTTTAAAGTCCTTGTTAGATTTATTTTATATGCAAATCTATATGTCGACATTTCAAATATGCAATTTAGGTGTATCTTTAAGACTAAGTTGAATATCATTAAGGTTCAAGAGTACACGAGTCCAACCCACTGGACCTTAAACAGCGAGAACCCAAGAGGACTTCAACCCCATTTATAGGCATTTTGTGCCAAAATGAACTAGAAAACGATCCAAAGCTAAATGTGAAATTTCAGCCAATTTCATCTTCAACTACCCTAAATTTTCAGTTTCCAAACAGCCCTAACTCTGAAATATATAATTTTCAAGTCACAGGTATAATAATCACATTCAGGGCTATTTTAGCTTTCTTACCGCTGCGAACTCATGCTCGTGCTTCGAAATAAAGGCACTGTTAACATTGCCATTTTTGAAGTCCTGTGATACAAAGGCAACAAAATAAGGCAAGGTTAGAATTATCCAACTTCTTCAAACCCAAATATAAGCTTTTGTAAATAAGAATACACATATGTAGATGTAAACTCTGCCTACCTCAACATCAAGGATGAGTTTATGGTACTCAATCGTTGTAGGAACCCCTACCAAAAGACAAGATGGAAGTTAAAATTAAAGAACTTAAAGAGAGGATTAAACTCGGAATTCTCAAGCATTTAAACACAGCATAAAAGCCCAAAGGTTTTGAAATTGGAAGTGTATGGAGTAAAAGCAATGGAAAGAAGTGCTTGGCTTCATTTGGCATGATCATCTCTGGTTACATGTGATTGGATGCTAAATGCACCGAAGAGGCCCACACCAAACAGGTGCCAATCCCTGGGGAGAAACCTGGGATATAGATATTTATTAAAACAATTAAAGAACCCATATTCTACGGAGAGAGATGTATTATAATTGAAAAGTTAAATGATTGAAAAAATAAGTCCTTCCACAGAATATTTAATAAAATACAAGAGTGCTTACCTGTAATAAAATACAAGAAAGACCATATATTTCGGACGGTTGTTGCTGCTAGGTAAGTGAAGGCTAGCAAAATAAAGGTTAGAGAAAAAAATCTGGTATTGTCTGTGCCAACAGAGGCCTCTTAGGGAAAAAGGAGTTCATCTATATTGGCCCTCGAAAAGAAGTTCAAGATAGAAAACACCAACATAAGGTGGAGTACAAAGCTTAATCGAAGGGTGTCATTGAGCAGCAAACAAATTGGTGTATCAGAATTTTGATCAAAATTAACGAGTATATCGGCCATGATTAAATCCCCAAACAAAAGGTATCCAAAGATGCCAATAGAAAAGTAGATTGTAGCGCAGAGAACCAGCAAAATTCTTACTGCAGAGATCATATCAGAAGGTTTGCCAAGCTCAAATCCAATTGTATGAAGTTATGAACTGCAAGCATTCGTCAATGGTAATTTTTAAAAATTCTGAGGAAGATGATTATATAAACTTCAAGAATAAGCAACCATAGATGAAATATATGCAGGCAACTACATTAAAATCCCCAAACTGTTACTTACCATTGAAATGAAATGTGAAAGCTGTCACAATGACTGGAACAGCAGTGAAAAGCTCAAAGAATGAGGCTTGGTTATCCAAGTGAGGTAGCAATCTTGGGCTCTATGTTTTCCCTTCCAAGAGTGCAGAGATTGCCACCACTGAGCATATGAACAGAAATATTACTGAAACTTAATAAAATATATTGTCATCTATTTTTCATAGTATGATGCTTTATAAAAAAGTCTAAAACAGGCCCCAAAAGTTCATAAGTTCACGAAATCATCCATTCATATAGTTTAACTTCCCATGCCAAATAACTAATATCTAAAATACACAAACATCAGAACACGAACTGAATGCACAATTTATTGAAATATGAAGTCAGGCATGGTTCATGAATTCCAAACCTCCAAAAGTGCATCATGTCTTGCATACATGGATTAAAAGCAGAAAATCAAAACTCAGCAATTGATGCCCCACGTGAATGATTTATATGTTGAAAATTTCAGATATTAGATGCGTTTCAGAATTAGGACCATCTTCATGTTATAGAATCATGTTTCTTTATTTAATTATGCTTATTTTCTTTAAAAAAATTTAAAAAAAAAAAAAAATATATATATATATATATATATATATATATTCATTTATTGTTCTGTTCTCTCTTTCCTTATGTTATTTTAATAATTTTTTTAAATAAATTAAATCTAAAAATAAAATTCAAAAGACTTGTGCACCTTAAGGCTTATGCCTCGCCTTGCAAGGGGCAAATGCCTTGCCTTTTGCTTCCACCTTTAAAATCAACGTCAACAACTAAACAGAGTGCATATGAAAAATACTTTTTGAGATAGTTGATGTATAAAACTAAAAGCAAGGGATAATTATGTTACAAGCATTAAGCTGATAAGTACATGCATACAAATGGACTGCCTCTCAGTTAATACCTAGAGACCGTAATTGTTTCTTGATGATCACATAGAAGAAAATGTACATTCAACGAGTTAAAACTAGTAATGCATGTAGACATAGCGAAGTAGTTTTGTAAGTTCTTTTAACTGATGCTAAAGAAAAATTTGTAAATAACTAGAATAAGAGAATTATGCATTTCTTAGATCAAGTAGGCATTTAACTAAGAATGTATCAAATGAATTGGTTTAACACCCTTAAAAAGGGTATGTGAGAGACACAGTAGTGTGATATGGAATGGTGGACTGCCAAGTATTCGAGCATTACTCCCATTAGCCTTATTTTGATTTTAATTGATTTAAAAAATTAGTTGGGGTTAAAAATAGAAGTTAAACATAGCATTTTTAGCTGAGGGTGCACCATAGGCCTACCATGGTTCATCATCATCAATCTCACATCCACGATTTGCAAAAATTTACAGATTTTTACCCTAGCTTCTCTCTAACTTTTATTTCAATCCACAAACTATTTTCAGTGATTTTTATCTCAAAAAATCCTTAAAATCATACTCTAAAACATATCCAAAAATCATAAAGTTTCATGTTTTCTAAGATTTTCTAGGAATTTACAAAGTTTCAACTATATCTAACTTCAAAAATTCATAACAATAAATCCAGTACACCATAAATCACCATATTTCACTGATATGATTCTCATCAAGTATAGAACATGCGAAAAATGGACTCATGGCTCAAAACAACCAAATTTTACACCGTCTAACAAACACATTCATTACCAAAGTCCAAAATATAAAGCAGTCAGTGGCCATGGCAGCATGATATATATTTCAGGTTCTGGTTTCATACCTGTGATCAAGGACATGGCAAGACCAATGCTGTTGGGGACGTCCGGAGTTAAAGGGCGTGCAACACTAGCCATGAGAGAAGGCATGACAGTGATCGGATCAAGGTTATTTTCTTCAGCAAATTTCCAAGCTGCCTTCTCAGCTAGTGTCTTGGAGAGGATATCCCTGCAAATGAAGGTAAACTTTATTTGATTTCTTTGTAATTTGTTCAATATAGGCTTGCTTTGTTGCATTAGTTTATGAGAGAATATAAGCTTAAAAAAAATGAAAAAAAATAAAAATAAAATTAGAATGTAAAATGACTGGGAATTACCCAAGTAGGTGGCTTTGCAGAAGTCAAGAACTCAACATCAGTCCAATTATTCTCGTCCATGACCAGACCAGTCCCATTAACCTGATTGATCGATACACAAGCTACAGATGATGTTACAACTATACACTGGACCGTTTTAGCCTTCACACATGATTTTAAAACATTAAGTGTTCCTTGGATTGCTGGCTTGATCATGTCATTCTACATTCAAAAAGGCAAGTTCAGTTTTGTTTCCAAAATCCAGTCACTTGTTTCTAATTGTTTGTATTAGTAATATGGTTCAGGAATTCCTTACCTTGGAATCTTCAGAAGCAAAGTTAACAGGTGTTGCAACATGGAAGACAAGGTCACAACCTGCTACAGTAGCATCAAAGCACCCTTCATCAGTTAGATCTGCTTGGAAGATTTTTAAGTCGCCTAAACCTTGCAATGCTACGAGATGAGAAATTTTTCTCATTGTCTGCATCAAAAAATGAACAGCATGAAGATGATTCATGTTCATAATCTTTTAAACAAAATAAGAATTAAACCATTCATCAAAAAAGGAAAAAAAAAAAAAATCAAGCCACTAGGTTTAAAATCCTCATAATCACTGGACAAAACATGATTAAAAGAAGACCCCAAGTATTGAGGTTATTTTAACTGTTGGAAGCTTTCAGCATGATGATCGAATTTTGACTAGAACAAGAAGCAGTAGCAACAATAAGAAACTATAATTACCAGTCCGCAGGCAGACTGTTTGACAAAATGAGTGTCTGAGCAATTAACTGTGCAATTAGCTTCATTTTATGAAGCTGACAGGGTTTTAGAACACTGCATAATTCTCTCTCCCTGTTTTCTACCCTTTATACTACATCCACTACTGCTTTTTTTAAAAAAAACAAATAATAAGGTAATGAAAGCAGCTTAAACAGTAGAGAAAATAACATTTTTACCCAGTAGTTACATAGAACAAGAAAGGGGCCAAAAAATGGTTAGAAACAGAGGTGACTGACCAGGGTCTCTGGCAGTAGTATTAACAGCATAGCCTTTCTGAAGCAACAACTTAACCAGCAAAGATGCCACAAATCCTGTGCCTCAGATGACACATGCAGTCTTCTTTCCCACAAGTTGAGCTGCCATGGTTTTGTTCAGATTACAACAACAATAACAATAAGTCAATAACACTTTGATGAATCAAAATAGCACTTAACCAATAAATCTTCTTCCCTTTTCAGAGACAAACTTTGATGGGAGTTGTTTATATAGAGTGATTTCACTTCATTTAATAGGAAGAAGATAAAAAAGAATAAGATGAGCACGTGAAAGCTTAACACACTAAACACCAACCTCAAAAACCTTTGAGGGTAGGATTTTTTCATGGTTCAAAACAACCAAATTTTACACCGTCTAACAAACACCATAACCCAACCTCCATGGAGAGATGGCAGAGTTCCAAATTTTAAACCTTACCTCAAATCAGCAGAGTTCCAGATTTTGACCAAGGATTTGGAGAGATGGCAGGAGAAATTCCGAGTTGGGATCCCTGCAATCCGAGATCACTAGCTTCGTTGATGAGGGATGTGATCGATGAGAGAGATTGAATCGACATGTGGACTGATCAGCTTCGTCAATAGGGTTAGGGTTTGGCATGCTTGACAGATGAGAGAGACAGAGAGTACCAGCGTCTTGGTTGACAACGGTAGCAAGCAGAGAGGCCGGCGAACTGACGACGGCACCGAGAGAGAGGCGGCACAGAGAGAGAGAGAGAGAGAGAGAGAGAGAGAGAGGGGAAATGGTGGGGGTTTGATGAGGGAGCGTTTGGGGGGGTTTGAAGAGTATTTTGTTAGCGAAACTGAAGGGGAGACTGAGAAGACCAAACATTTAGCGCCAAATCTAAATATTTTTTAGAGCCAAACCCAAATTCTTAAGCGCCAAAGACCCAAACGGCTGCGTTTAGGATCTTTGATTTAATTTTTTAATATTATTATAGTATTTTAAATATATATTTGAAAAATTATAGAACACATTTTAGAAAATATTTTTTAAAATTGACCGTTGGATTGGATAAATATTTTTTGAATTTCATGCTCTTCAAAAATCATAGTAATTCAATGGTCAATTTTTGAAAAAAATCGATGGAGAAAAATGGTGATATTTTGAATAACAAAAGTCACAAATTTTCACATTGACATTTCACATAAATTGACCGTTGGATCACTATGATTTTTGGCGGGCACGAAATTCATAATGAGTATATCTAATCCAACGGTCGGATTTTTAAAATCTGACTTGTAGTTGTCACTACACATGTCACCTTATCAATAGTTTTACAAGTGATTTGAAAAATCTCAATCTGGAAATTGTATTTTGAGAAACTCACCGTTAGATTAAATACTCTACTTATAAATATCAAGCCTTCCAAAATTCAAGCTAATCGGACACTATTAGTCATTCAATCCTTTCAAGTTAATAGAAAATCACAATTTTTCACAGTTATTGACGAAGTAACTGTTAATCTCCGATTGACTTGATATTTTGTAGACATGATATATATGAGATGAACATTTAATCCAACGGTGAGTTTCTCAAAATAAACTCCAGCATTAGATTTTACAAACTACTCGTAAAAGCATTAGTAAACGGATCTTGCTCCTTTATACAAATAAGTCACTGAGATATTCAAATCCCTTTTTCTAATTGTTATGTGAAAAAATAAAATTGGACTCGGTGATATAAAATGCTTATGCTAAAAAGTTACGAGAATATAACCCTTATAACTATATAATAATTTAAATGTTTGAAATAACTATTTAAATGTTTGAAATAACTATATATCTAAAAGTCGTCTCTTAGTTTATAGTAAAGTATATGATGGGTAAGGTCGTAACTATCATGCTCAGCCTGGTCATTGGTCCGACGAAGGGTGTGGGTCACTGGGTCATCAGTCGAATCATATGGTTAGTGGTTGAAGCGTTTAATTTTATAAATGTATTGTTTTAGATATATTTATGTTTAATATAAGTATAGAAAACTTAGATACTTTAAATTTAATTTTTTTCGAACACTTAACACTAACAAAAGCTTGGATTAGTGGTATTATGCAATAGCTAATACATTTTAACACAAAGTTCAATGTTCGAACCATAAGAATAGCATGAACTCTTATATTAATACTTTATAGTTTTTGTGTTCCTAAGAAACTGGTTTTTGATCTCTAAGAGCAGTCGGCTTTTAAAAAATTGACAGAGAAAAATATGATGACATTTTATAGAACAAAGAAGTCACAATTTTTATAGCACATTTGTTAGAAACCAACTGTTGGATTGCTGTGTGTGAGACCCCAAAATTTTGAATAGTAAATTTTCTAATGGTAAATTTTCAATAGTAAATTTTCTTAATTATTATTATTTTATTTTATTTATTGCACACTTGGCATTTTGCCATTGGGCAATGAAATGTGCCATGTGGTCATCAATTAAGAAGGGTGCATGAGAATTTATGTACACCCTTGGGTGACATCTAAAATGTGGGTGTGTATATATATAAATATATATATATATATATATATATATATATTTTATATGAGGTGGAATTTTTTGGGTGAAAATAATATGTATATATATATGTGGGTGAAAATAATATGTATATATATATGTGGGTGGATATATGTGGGTGAAAATAATATATATATATATGAATGGTGGATAAATGTGAATGGTGGGTAAATATGAATGGTGGATAAATGTGAATGGTGGGTATATATGAATGGTAAATATGAAAGAATGGTGGATGAATCTAAGAGTGGTAGTTAAATTTGAAAGTGGTAGATAAATTTGAGAATGGAAGATGAGAATGGTGGATTATCACCATAGTAAATTTTATGATTTGAAAATAATATATATATATATATAGTGTGTGGGGGAGGGGAGGGAGTTAGGAGAGGTAGATAGAGGAGGGAGTTAGGAGAGAAGGGAAGGAGGGGTAGATAGGTAGATAGGGATTAGATATAATATAAAAATAATTATAATAATAATAGTAATAATAAAATAAGGGAGTAGATATGAATTAAAAAAAAAATAAATAAATAAAATAAAAGAAAGGGAGAGAATAAAGAAAGAAGAGAGGAAGATAAAGAGGAGAGGAGTGTGTGTGTCTTCGGATGGGAGAAAGAGAGAAGAAAGAGAGAAAGAAAGGGGAGAGAAGAGAGAAAGAAAAGGAAAGAAAGAAAGAGAGAAGGAAAGAAGAGAAAAAGAAAAGAGAAAAGAAAATAAGAGAAAGTGTGGGAATTTGGGAAATTCAACTCCAAATCTTCTTCAAATTCGAAATTGGGTGAGGTTCCTATTCTTTTCTATCTTGATTTTAGCTTAATTGATGAGTTTATATCATGATTTGGTGAAATTGGGAGGTGTTTGTTTGCCTAGAAAGTTCTAGGAAAATTTAGAACAAATTGAGCTTTAAAAATAGAGCTACTGTTTGGGTATTTTTGATTTGGTTAGAGGCCGAATTGATCTAAACCTTCTTCATGAAAGTTGTAGGTCTTTCAATTAGCTTTCTAACGAATCCGACCTTGACTTATTTGGAATTTTGTGTGAAGAGTTATGATTGTTTTACTCAAACTAGTTTTTCAGCAAAAGATATTTTCGTCCAAAATAGAAAAGCTACGGTAATTGCTTATTTTGACCATGAAAATGTTGAAATTAGGCCATGGTTGTGAAATATGAAATTGTAGATCTTCGAGTTTTCTTTTCAGAACACTGGTTGTTCATTAAATTTGGATAAATGAGCTAGAAGATACGGCCTAAACACTAAAAACTGTTTTTGGATGGAAATCATGAAAATGAAATATGGGGAGTTCAAATCTTGAATTTTTATTTTATATGAAAATGAAAATCTGAAACTTTGGGACTATTTTTCCCATCAATTATATCAACTCAAGATCATGTGTATCAAATTTGGGAATTTTTCAATGAGTAGATTAATTTCTATAATTTTCTGAAGTTTAGAAATATTGAAACTTTGAAAATTTGTAGTATATTGTGTATATGTCCGAAAATTCTGAAATTTGAGTATATTGTAAAGCTTGAATTTATGGATTTTTAGAGACAAGAATCATGGAAAAAGACCTATGGATGAATGGAAATTTCTAGAGAGAGAAAGTTTCCTTGAAGCTTTAATAGTGACACAAAGTGTATTTTCATAGTTTATCGAAAAATTATGATTTTTACATATATGATGTAGATTGATTTTATATGAATTTAGAACTTTGAATCACTTCAATTGGATGTGAATTGTGAGAGAAATTGAGAACCGAAGTTGCCGAAAAATCGGAAATTTTATTAACGAGCCTACTTGGGCATCATTTTTAAATATGTTCGGATGGGAGGTGTTATACACCACCATGATATTTTGAAAGCTTATATCACACAGATTCTATAACATCTTGAATCATCCAAATCGGATGAGTAACGAAGGAGTTATAAGTGTGCAAAGTTGGCCAAAAAGAATGGATTATTGTATAGAAAATACATGTGGATAGAAAATTAACTATCTTCCAAATTGTGAGTCTTTGGAAAATAGTTAATTTTCATGAATAATTGATTTTTATAAAATCATGATGATTAGTGAAAGACCTTGGAAATACAAGATATGGAAATTATATTGGCATATATATAAATTGTTAATATATGCATGTGATATTTGTAAAGTTTATAACATGCTGTTATTATTATGAATAAAATGATGAAGCATGTTAATTGTTATGTATAAAATACATACATATGATGATTGCCATAATTATTGCACATAAAATTGGCATATGGCATGTGGTGATGATGTTATGAGAAAGTGACTGGGTTTAACAGTAAATTCCATACATCTCATAGTAACAATGTGTTTTGAGAAAATAAAACCGTACACTTGTCATGTGAATATGCGTATATGGGCGCGCATGTTACGCGTGCAAGCAAAGCGGACAATATTGTTACTTGGAGAAGTACGGGGTGTTACAGTGGCACAGTTACATGTGGTGGCTCAAGTTGAGTGAGCAGAATGATTTATTTGTATATCACTGATATAAATGTTGATATGAGATATATGTTGAGCTGATATACTATGAAATGTATGCACAAATTGACATACATGAATTGTTGATATGAGATGTATGCCATATGTATTGCATAATTGCATCTGGCATGAGACACAGTTACATGTGAAATATATTGCATAGAAAATCATATGCATTTATGATTATTTTTGTAACTGTGGAGTTGAGATACCACCGATAGGACAAAAGATCCTAGGAAACAGTTAGTGCACTAATATATCACCCTTGCTAAAAATAGTACGTAAATCCTCTTGTCAATGAGTGGCAATCGCGGTAGGTCCTAAAAAGGTGGGGATTGGGTGATATACATCCTAAAAAGGAGGGGATGCTGTTGTGGTTAAGATGGTTGAGTACCTTAAAAATGAGGTAGCCATCTGTTATGTGTTGATGTTTTGCAGGAAAAGCAGAACAGAGAAAATGACAGGTATGACTGCATGAGCATTGCATCATATATCTGTCATATGCATAAAGCATGCATGTACTGTAAATTATTTATTGTGAAAAAGTGATGGATATATTCTGTAATATATATAAATGAATTACAGATATGATGATTTATTTATGTGATATTTGGTTGATGATAAAATTTGTTGACAGATATGAGAATATGGAAGGATGTGAATATTTCTGAATGTATTGAGATAAGAAGATATTGTATTCTTGTAATATGAATAACAATAATAAAAATGACTCGCCATGGACTAGGCAATTTGCTGAACCATGTAAATCCTGGTGTTTGTTTATTTTTCTGCTATGTGTTTTCTTTAAGAGGATGACACGTTATCAGCATGAGACTCTATCCAACTCAGTAAACTAAATGGATGTTTTTGGAATTTGGGTACATTACGGGACTGTACTCAGGATACAAACTAGTACTCAGCGCTATCTTTAATTGTTGAGATGTTGAAAAAAAAATATTTAAAGACTTCCGCACGCGTATTTTGAAAAACTGTGTTAATTTTAAAAAGAAATTACTCAAAAGATAAGCGCTTGGTGTTTTATGTCAATGTGGCATTTCCGCATAGGGGTAACCCTGTGTGGGGTGTTACACTGTGATTTTTGGAAAACATAAAATTCATGAGAAATGTATCTAATCCAACGGTTAATTTTTCAAAATATGTTATGTAATCTAATCCAACCTATGTGATATAAAGCTCTCAATTAACTAAGAGACTTTTGAAAACTTCTTTCAAAATATATACCCATCTATATATATTTTATATCATTAGGTCCAAAGATCTTTTTAACATAATAAATAAACATAGGATTTTGCAAATCCCAAAGATATCGAGGTATGGAGATGCTAATATCAAGTGCACCTGATACAAATGCAATGTTGCATTAGGATGCCTCTGTCGGGGTAGTTGTAGAGCATATTTTGAAAAATTGACCGTTTGATTACATTCCCCTCTTATGAATATCATGTCTGTAAAAAATCAAGGTGATCTAACGGTCAGTTTTTGAAAAAATGTCAGAATGAACAACTATAACTTTTTTGTTCTTCAAAATGTCACCAATTTTTTCACATTATATCCTTTTAAAAACCAATCATTGAATCACCGGGATTTGTTTGCAGATATGACATTCATAAGTGGGGAATCTAATCTGACGGTCGGTTTTTCAAAATACGCCATGCAATTGCCTCAACATAAGTCATCCAATGCAACTTTGCATTAGGTGCACCTAATATTAGCATTTCCAATCAAAGTATTATGTTAGATCTTGTGGTATAAATCTTTAAACTTGGGGACTTTTGGATATTTTTTTCCTAATTATATACTCATAAATGTTTTAAATTTTGGTGTATTTATTACAACGAAAATGAATAATGTGCTAAGATGCACACCCTATTGCAACAAAACTACTCGATGCCATAAAGTATGGCGGGAATTTTTTAAAAAAGAGCGAGTTTTTTAGTGGAATTTAAACTCTATTGCAACAAGGGATGCCGATGCTATAAATGGTTCTTCAATTACAATAAACCATGTCATTGCAATAAAAACTACACAAACTATATACTACAGTGAGAAGGATTGATGTAATACTAAATAACTTATTGCAACCAAATTTTCGATGAAATATAGTTTGGCAAGAATTTAATAAAATGGAGGGAGATTTTGGAGGGTGTTAGGCGCTATTGCAACAAGAGATGCTAATGCTATAAACTGTTATTCTATTACAACAAAATATATCGTTGCAATACAGACTATCTATTGCAACAACAACAATTAATGTAATACTAAATAACTTATTGCAACTACATTTTCGATGCAATATAGTATGGCACTATTGCAACAAGACATGGTGATGCTAAAAACGGTTATTCTATTACAACAACATATATCGTTGCAATACAAACTACCTATTGCAACGAGCAGCATGGATGCAATACTAAATATCCAATTGCAACATTATAGTCGTTGCAATAAAGTATGGCGGGAATTAAAAAATGGAGGGAGTTTTTTGGCGGAAGGTAAACACTATTGCAACAAGCGATGCAGTTGCTATAAACGGTTATTTGATTACAACAAAACTTATCGTTGCAATAACTATACAAAATACCTGTTGCAACGAAATGGATTGATGCAATACAAAATAACCTATTGCAACACAATAGTTGTTGCGATAGAGTATGGCGGGAATTAAAAAGATGGCGGGAGGTTTCTTTGGAGGGAATTAAATGCTATTGCAACAAGTCATGCCGATGCAATAAATGATTCATCTATTACAACACAAAATATCATTGCAATAATGTTGTTATCGCATCTAATTTATCACATGTGGTAATAAATTGCGTAGTGCAACGACAAAATATATGTTATTGCAACGCCAATTTGGCGAGGTAAAAAAAATTCACTTTTTAAGTACCTATTGCAACGACAATAGCATGGTTGTCGTAATAACTTGTTTATTGCCACTATATTTTTTACCGTTGCAATAATTTTCATTGCAATAAAGGTATTTTCTAGGGACGTAACTCACATGTTAGCTTATTGTTTTTCAATTGCTAAAGATGCTAAAATTACTCTAACCTTCTATTATTATTGTTTTGCATGTTATACATAGAGCTCTAAACAGGGCAAAAAGAAATCTAAACGTCAACTGGTTGCAGTAATGGCAGCAATTATGGAAGAAGAGAGAGTTAACACAAGTATACAATTATGGGAGAAAAGAGAGGAAAGAGAATCTACTCCCTCTCAAAGTAAAAACAAAAGGAAAGCAAAGGTGGGCAGAGGACCCACTAAGTTGAAAGTTGATTGTCCACAAAATGAATTAATTACAAATGAAAGATTTGATCTCGTTGGTCCAAAATCACCCCAATATGCCTCTCAATTAGGGGCTTTGGTGCGTGAGCAAGTACCATTGAGCTTGGGGAGTTGGCGCAAAATTCCCCTAGAAATAAAGGAGAATAATTGGAAAGTAGTGAAGGTATTATTTGCTTATATATATAGTAAATTAATGTGTATTTATATGTGTTTTAAATTTAACTAACACTATAATTGTTCACAATTGCAGCAACATTGGAAAGTCAAGACAGATGACAAAATAAAGGGCTTTTAAATAATGGCCAAGGTGCGAAGGGATAACAAATGTAGATTAACAGCCAAAATAAAAAAAATTCCATGAAAATGAAGTAGACAGTGATAGTGAGGAGAGGGACATTAATGAATTGAAGCCCGCTTATGTTAATGATAAGGATTGGGAGTCCTTTTTGAGCCACCGAGAGTCCCAAGAATTTAAAGTAAGTAATTTGTTTCACATAAAGAAAGGTAAAAAAATGATCATATCATAGTTTTAATACGGTTTGAACTCTCATTGTTTCCAATTTTATTTTACAAGAACAAAGTTTAAAATTTCAAGAGATTAGAAAGAAATAGACGTTCGTTCGTCGCTCTTTTCGTAAAGGATTTGCTCGATTAGAGTATGAACTGGTAATAAGTACTCATTTCCCATAAGATATAAAGTTATGATACACATTGTGCTATTATACTCCTAATTAGTTACTCTATAACGACAATTATTTTTCCTATAGAAAAATAAAGCTGAAGATCCTTCCAAAATAACAAGAGTTGATGTATGGACGCATGGATACACAAAAGGCGAAAAATGGATAATCCCGCAGCAGCGGATGTCATTGTAAGCTATTTTTTGTTTCTTGCTTTTTTCTATGAGATTTATAGTGTAACTACGTATTAATATATAATATGCCTTGTAGCGCCGAATGGAAGAGTATGCCCAGACACCTGAAGGTCAAGGCCAGACATACATACATGATGATGCCATCGCGCACGTATTTGGTCCTGAGCGTCCAAGACCAGTACGAGGGCTTGGATTTGGGGCTACACCATCTATGGTGCATGCTTCCATTGGAGCAAGTAGGGGTAATAAGGCAATAATGGATGAGTTGAAGAATCTAAGGCAAAATGTTGATGGTATGTCAAGGTTAAAGAGATAAACGAAAGAGATGAAGGAAATGATGGCAGCCATGGCTTCTCAGAGAATGCAGTCAAGTGGGGTAAGTGACAACATAGTTTTGATTTATATTTCATGTTACACGCAATTTCTTTATGTGTTTCTTACATATTGTATCTAAATTTGTATGGCCAGTCACAGGAAAGTCCAACTTCAGTTGGTCTGGTAATTCTTTATCAACCATATTTTCATATAGTTCCATTGATGTATGCCTTATCTTAGTATTTTTAATCTAATTTTATTAATTTTCTATTCGGTAGTCGCAACGAAGTGGGACAGGAACACGAGGTAACACAAATTTAGAAAATGCAAAATGCGCATTGTTAAGCTAGATGGAGGATGGAAGAGTGGTTGCAGAGGGTACCATTGCTTCTACAGATCCAAAATCTTTAGTTCACCACGTGCTTGTCGAACGCGTTGTTATAAGGTTTGGGTGAATAGCGTATTCGTCCCCAATTTTCCTTTGTTTCGTGGAACGCGTAACCTACATACACTAAACGATGCATTTGGAAGTACAGTAACCTGGCCAATGTACGCCATTCGTTTTGATGGTTGACATTCATTACAGGTAATGGTAGTTAATGTAGAAAAACTTCATTTCTAAGCTTGGGGTATATTTTTAGGTAAGTAGATGCTTACTTTTCATACATGGGAGGCGCAAAATGCGTCATCTAAATGTAATAGTGTTGAAAAACTGTGATTATAGAAGTGCTAGAAAATGCTTATACTGTCAGGTGAAATTCTAGAATGTTGCAAAAGCAAACGAAACTCTGCCGGATTTTTGTCTAATAAGGAAAAAATATATTATTTTATATTTAGGATGGTTCATGTGATTGTTGGTTGCTGATTAATGGGAGAGGTAAGATGTGCAAGGATGCGTCATTTGAAGTTAGTAATGTTGAAATATTGTGATTATAGAAGTGCTATAAAACCCTTATATTGTCAGGTAAAATTCTGGAATGTTGCAAAAACAGACAAAACTCTACCAGATTTTCGTCTCAAAATTGAAACAATATATTATTTAATATTTAGGATGATTCATGTGATTGTTGGTTGAATTACTTATTATTAGGAGTGGTAGAATGTGTCATTTGATTCTTCTAGTGATCAGATACTATCATTATAAAAGTTTTAAAAATAGAGTTACTATGATTTGTGAAATATATGTGTATTTTTAGTTGATAATAATTTTTTGTAACAATTATGTTGTCTTTGCAGTTTGAAGATTATCAAATCGGAGCTACAAGAAATGAAGGATAGATAAAGTTAGGCTATTTTTTTTTTCTGGGTCTATTTTGGAAGGGAATAAATGTGGGAGAAATATGTTTTTTTAAGAAACTTGTTGTGGAATTTGATGTATATACATTTTTGTGTTTAGAACTTTCAAAGCCAATGCGAAGAATATGATTTTGAGAATTTATTTTAATGTAATGTGCATTTTTCTTGATGTTAGTGTATATGATGCGTACGAAGATTATCTCAAAAAAATAAAAATAAATAAAAATTAAAAATTAAAGTATTTGCGGCCTTTTTAAAACGCCGTGGAAAAGTTTAATAAGGCTTTTAACTTGTTTTAAAAACGCCGCAGAAAATACTTTTAACAGCGTTTTTTAAAACGCCGCAAAAAAGAACTTGTAACGGCGTTTTTAAAACGCCACAGAAAAGAACTTTTAACGGCGTTTGAAAAATTCTGTGGAAGATAATAACGCCGTCTATTACAAAAACTTTTTACGGCGGTCGTCTTTGTGGTGTTTTTAAAACGCAGTGAAAAGTTATAGACGGCGTTTTTAAAACGCCGCAAAAAGTCATTTTTCTTGTAGTGGTTCGCCATTGAGATTTGAAATTAACAAATTTCAATTTAGAGCTAGAATTTCCAGAATCTAACTCCGCCTATGAGTTTGGAACGGTTGAATTAGCTGGAAAGCATTTTTGAATCGTCTGAATCGGACTTTGGATGGTTTAGATTTGATAAAATAAAATCTAACCTGAATGGATGGCTCATATTAGGTTTTGAATTGGACTGCGAAACACTAGATTACAGCCTTAGACTGGGCAGCTCGGCTCACTGGAAGATGCGGATCGAATCGGCTCGGCTCAGTGGGTCGGCTCGGCTCGGCAGCTCATCCAGTCGGAGAGATGATATCAGCACCGGTTTGTTTCTTATTTTTGAACTTCTGTCTTTCCTAAAGCTCTGATACCACTGTTGGTGGGAGTGAGATTACTGAGGTCACTTGTGATACACCTCTGAGAGATTAATTTCACACAGAAAACACTTTTAAATTAAACTTTGAAACACAAACAAATCTGTGAAATCCACATATACAACACTCTAATTCTCTCTTACTCTAACTCTTTTCTTCACTCCACACACTTACACTATATTACATACATATATTTATAGTTGAATGCAAGAAATAGGCCGCCAACAAGCCTCCCTACAAGCAGCCTAAAAGTCTGCATCGACAGCCTTCATGTCCATGATTGCAACAGCAGCTTCATGTCTGCAGTAGTTGCTTTCAAGTTTATAATTCAACAAAATTAAATGGCTAAAAGGGCCCACAATGACTTTGAATGCAAAAGACGTTGAAAGTGTGACACAACTTGCCTTGGTCTTGTAATGGGTTCAATTTGCTAGGTAAGCAAAATTCAAACATGAGTGGTGACAAAATAAGATTTTGGTTTTACTTGAAAAGAACATGATTGTTCAAAATAGTTCATTCC
>JAESVK010000136.1:1001997-1023903 GCA_017140935.1 Hamamelis virginiana
ACGAATGCCTTAAGCATTGCGACGCCCTGGTCATGAGCAGGAGGGTCGACGTAGATCATCGCTTTTGCCCTACCCCATATGGAGGGAAGGGCGAAGCGAGTGCGACCGACTTAGAGGAACAAGTCCTAGAACCGCGACCTTCTGAGATAAGGTCGAGATCGAAGGGACATGCTCCCCACTTTGTGTAGGTCGAATGACCGGGGTCGCATATTCAATTTCTAGTATAAACAAAGATTAAGCACATACCATCTATTCATACCTAGCTTGTAAAGGCTATCAGGTTGGTTAATTGGCACAAGAGTATTATTCAAGATAATTTTCTGCTTTTGTATTAATTTCATCATCTCACATTTCTCTGTCTCTCCTGTATAGGATCCCAACCCAGCTGGAAAAGATCCATTTTTGAGTCAGTAGCTACCCAATGGCATGGAAATATTCCTTGAGATCGAGTTTATGGTGATTTATGTTTTTAAAGCTTTACCAAAGACAAAAACCACTGATCAATTTTCCAAGTAATAGTTACGATCGAATATGCCTTAAAGCAAATAGTTTTGGTGCCTTTACAGTCTGGTGGGGGAATTAAATAGGATCAAAGTGTGTGGCTAAAGCTGAATTGAATTATCCCAAACTAATCAGAATGTTGGGTAGCTAAAAAATTCATGCTCGTAATTACTGTGTTAAGTCTTGACTGAGTGATTGGTTGATCCAATTTTTGAAAGCCTGGCTAGGCTTTCTTATAGAATTTAATTCTCTTCATATGTTTTCCTTTTAATATTCTCTCTGCAAAGGCAAGGTAAGTACTGGGATTGTATTAAATAACCATTCTATATATGGTTTTGGAAATCTGCAGTGTGCTGAAAAGTTGAGGACTTTTGAAAATATTGGAGCTTATGCATGAGGCAATTGCTGATTGTTACACCGAGCTTGGAGATCTTATGGCAATGCTCCCTGGCAGAACAGGCTGATCTCTGTGACCCAATATTTTTTTTCATCATTAATAATGTAGCTGGGTTCGAATATAGTAGGGCTTGTGGACTGATGCTCCCTGGAGGAACATATTTTTTTGTTTTATTATTTTGGGTTTCTCTTTTTTTCTCTTCTAGCCTGTTTGTAACTTTTAATACAACCATGCAATCGGCCGTCTAATATGCTATATATATATATATATATACAGTCATTCTAATATAAGGCCGGCCTTGCATAAGGTTATGCAAGGTCGGCTCCATATTTCCAATTTTAGAAGACAGTTAGTAAAACTGACCGTTAGATTAGATGCTCCCACTCTGTATGTCATGCCTGCAAAAAATCACAGTGATCCGACGGTTGGTTTTTGAAAAAATTGACGTTAAAAAAAATAGTGATTTTTTGAAGAACAAATAAGTTGCATATTTTCACAATGACATATTTCAAAAACCAACCGTCGGATCACTGTGGTTTTTTGCAGGCATGAAATACAGAAGGGGAGCATCTAATCCAACGGTCAGTTTTACGAACTGTTTTCTAAAATTGAAGATATGGAGCCGACCTTGCATAACCTTATGCAAGGCCGGCCTTATATTAGAATGACTATATATATATATATATATATATATATATATATTGAAAAATAAATTATATTTTGAGTAAATTCAAGTAATGCCACTGACTATCAGTTTCTTATGCACCTAAAATATTACTAAAAAAAAAAAAATTGATATATAGGTGGCCCCTTGGACAGGCAAAAGTAGAGTATATTTAACAAAATCTTACATTAAAAAGTTGAAGCAACTTAAGCATGCGATAGTCATAATGTCACTTGAAATGCAAGGGAGTGAAAATTTTAGAATTATCGTATGGTACAAGTAATTTTACTTGAAACAGACCAAACGTATCATAGAAGAATTTTCTTTTCCTAAACTTAACGATGATTTAGTTTGCTTTGAGTTTCAATTTCTTTGTGATAAAATATAAGAAAGAAGAAAGAGAGTGGTGGCAATTGTTTCAGTCATTCAAAAAGGAAAATTCTTGCCCGAAATGAAAAGACCAAGTTGATTTAATCAAGGTACATAGTGTAAATAATTTATTATACATGCAGATACAATTAATCTTTTTGTTTTGCAAGATTGACAAGCATACTTATAAAACATAAACCAATACTTGATTTAGGATTTCATCATTTTGGAAAAATAAAGTTATATAATTTAATTTATATCACAAAATTCTGAGCCAATAATTATCGAAAATGGATGCAATGATCAGCAATCAAAAAAAAAGAAAGAAAATTAAAACTTGAAAGGCTTAAAGCATTGAATAAAGTTGATATCTTTTGAAGAAAGCTTTGAAGCTTTGGAGAACTAATAGTATCTTTTGAAAGTTTTATTCTTCGTCAATTTTTTATTAGACTCTTCAATTGTATGATTTTCGCTATTACAATTATAGTGGTTTCTCATGATACAGAATATGTGGATTAATACTTTTTTACATGTATGAACTGATGTATGATTTGGGCATGTTTTTATATGACTATTTGGTTGTCTTACTCTTATTTCTATATTATTTTAATTTTAGTGGGAATCAGTGAAAAATTCTCCATAGTTTTTATTCTCATAATTTAGGCTATAAACTCTTTAAAAGTATGTTTATTTTCATCAATGTATATAGTGCAATAAGAGTACTTTCTGTTAAAATCTTAATTTAAAATAATTTAAAACATATTTCAAATTAAAAAATATTTCCACGTGCAACGCACGTGTGCACACTCTAGTCCAATAAAAATTCAAATAATTAAATTAATAAACTAAGTAAACAAATCTCTTCATAACAATTATTTATGAAAATAAGAGTAAGTCCTAATTAAGTTGCCCTTTTTAAAGCTTATATAATTCGATCTATGATGTGTATAATATATATTTGTGTGTTCTATTATGAACATACACTGCCTAAGGAAACGTCAATGCCTATGTACGAATCAAATTCTGTTCTGGTGGTCTAGCAGTCAAAGTTCCAATGATAAACTCTAAATCAATACCATTATATTTGAAAATTTACATGGCCTCATTGAGCATTAATGAAATCAACTATGATAATTCTGTCGGAGATCTTCGCCCACTCCCAAATTTCTATAAACCAAATTAATAAAAAAAAAATTATGAACAACTAGAAGATATAAAATAATTTAAGTAGTTTAAAATAATTTAAGTCCTTGAGACTGCACTGGCTACTCATAAATTAAGAAATCTCATAAGAGATGTTTCCTTAAAATCATATTAATATTATTGGGAAAAAAATTTTAGTACTAAAAATCAAGGGCCAGTTTAGAAATTTGGAAATTTAAATTAGATTGAGGAAAAAAAAATAGTTCTATTTGAATTTTAAATGAATTATCTCAACTGATTTTAAAATACCTATGTTTGTGCTTTATTTTCTGTATAATGTTATATCCATTTATGAAAAATAAGGAATTTATCAAGCATAAATAAATTTACAAAAACTAAGGAATTCGTCGGACCACAGTGAAATCAAAACTGATCGGACTCATATTGAGCTCTAGATATGAGTTATGGGCGTGACTGAAAGAGATTCACGGACCAGAATCAAAACCAAGTGATAGAATTTTCGTGAAAACTGGGATATCAATCAATCTGCTAGTCCCAGTATAACAACAGGGCCTCATTTATGAGATTCATGGACCATGCTATATTTAAGAAATCAGTGGTCCGATCACTGTAATTTTTTACACGCCTGTCATACATAGGAAGAATATTAAATCCAACAGACAGTTTTTCAAAATATCATTTTACATTGACCAAATTAAAAGGCCAAGTCCTCATATAAGGAAGTCCTCACAGGAATGGGACTCTATATATATATATATATATAGAGAGAGAGAGAGAGTGGGTTGCTTTAATTGTACTTAAGTCAGCTTATATTATTGCCCTTGGATTGAGTTTGATCCAACGGTTGATGAGGGGTGTTATTTAGGGGTGTCAAAATAGGGTGTTAGGCCGGTGAACCCATCCTATATATATATATATATATATAGTGTGTGTACATGTGTGTGTGTGTGTGTGTGGGTAACAGAACAGCGGAAGGAGAGAAACCGACTAATTAAAACCACAAAACCGCGAGAAAAAAGACTAAAGAGTGCAAATCCGGCCAGTTTTTGCAACTATGTCCAGATTCATCCAGCGCTTCATTCGATAGCCATTCATGGTCCGATTGAGCTGAAATTTGGTAGGCGGGTTCACGACTATGTTCAACAATATGAACGGTGGAGATCGGATTTAGAGCACTCTTTTGTGCTGTTTAGGCTCATGAATAGTAGCTCTATTTTTGGTGAGTTCTCTCCATAATCCTTGTAGATTAATGAAGTCTTCTTAAGGGTATTGAGAGTGTGAGTTGAGTGGGGTATACTTGGGTTCAAGAAACTTGAGTTTGGGGTATAATCCTAAGTGGAATTCTTGTACCAATTGTACTCATTTTTCTCTCATAGTGAAGAAGGATCACTCCGGCGGACATAGGTAGTTTAGCCGAACCACGTAAATCTTTGTTGTGTATTGCATGTGCTTAATATCTTGGGTGATTATTTTCTTTCTTTTGTGGATTTAATTCCCAACAGTTTGGCAGGTGGAGAGGGCCTCATCAAAAATCATACAGGGAATTAACTGACTGGTTTCTCAAGGGTGATAGCCTTATGGCTGAAATCTGGGCCCTTCGTGATGGTTTAAAACTTGCAATTGATAAAAGATCGTATGGTAAAATCTGATGTTCCATGCTCTCATTGTTCAAGCCCTATTATCCTTGCAATTGACTACAGGTGGTTAATGGAGAAGCTCGAGTACGTGAATCTCAAGCATGTCTATTGCAAGGGCAATCAATGTGCTGATGCACTCGCTATATATAGAGGGTTACGTTGCCATGGCCAGTAGGGTTTTGTTTTGTATAATGCCCCCTTCTTTTTGTTACTATTTTGTTGGACGTTTTGTAGCTTAATGTTATTCAAAGCCAGTTAAAAAAAAAAAAAAAAAAAACATATTTTGAAAACTGACCAACTGTATTTAATTTGCGCTTACGGTAAAAATATAGTCTGCTCCTATAAAAACCGTAAAAATATCTTATGAATTTTATATCCTTTTTATGTATTTAATTTGGGCATATTTTGAAAAATTGACCTTTGAATCATGTACCCATCTTATGTATTACATGCTTGTCAAAAATCACAGCGATCCAACGGTCGATCGGTTTTAAAAAAATATCACTGTGAAAAACTGTAACTTTTTAGTTCTTCAAAATATCACCATTTTTTCACCGTGCTTTTTTTAGAAACTGATCATTGGATCACTATGATTTTTGGCGGACATGGCACATAAGAGGGGCATTTAATCCAACGGGTGGATTTTTTTAAAACATGGTTTGCAAGTGGGTTCTAGGTAAGGGTCCTGATTCAAGTTGCATTAGTTGTGCCTAACCTTAGTATCCCCGTGTATATCCTCTCTCTCTCTCTCTCTCTCTCTCTCTCTCTCTCTATATATATATATATATATATATATATATATATATGTATGTATGTATTAATTTTCTTATGGATACACACACATATAGGTTCATGTGAGGATTTGGATTTTTAGTCAATGTAAAATATGTATTTTGAGAAATCGACTGTTGGGTTAGATATTCTTTTTGTGCATGTCAACAATTATACCAATGGGACAAGTTCCCTTTACCATTCTTTTTACCATTATTTCTACCATCCATTTTCAAATCACCAATGTTGGTTGACTATTTTGAGAAATTGACCGTTGGATTAGATACTCTTCCTATACAAGTCATACATACCAAAAATCACATTGATCTAACAATTAGATTTTAAAAAATCTCACTGTAAAAAACTGCAATGTTTAGTTATAATAAATTTTCATAGTGACATAATTCATAAACCAACCGTTGGATGACTGTGATTTTTGGCATACATGATATACATAAGAAAAATATATAATCCGACGGTCTGTTTCTCAAAATATTAGACTGACATGGGTATTTTGAAAATGGATGGTAGGAATAATGGTAAAAAAAAAAATGGTAAGGGGAACGTGACCCTATACTAATTCGATGGTCGGTTTCTAAAATACATACAATAAAAAACTGTGGTAGTAGTTTTCACTATTGGATATGTCAATTGCAAAATAGATTTTGAAAATTTAACTTTATTAGGTAAACTTCTTATGAATTTCATGTTCGCCAAAAATCACAGTGATCCAATGACATCTCTAAAAAAATCAACCGAAAAAAAATTGATGAAATTTTGAAGAATAAAAAGTCACAATTTTCATAGTAGTACTTTTAAGAGACCGGCAGTTGGATCACTCTGATTTTCGGCGAGCATAAAATTCATAAGAATCGTACCTAATTTAACAGTCGGGTTTTTAAAATTTATTATGCAATTGATCCTATACGGGTCACTTTACACAACTTTGCATATTACAAATTTACACAAATGACAAACCACATGCTTCAAATTAACCTAATAGTCGAATTTCGGACCTTCACAATACTTAAGTCAGGGTCATTTAATGAGTGAGCGTGCTTAATTGTGCATAACCATCACGCAATAAGTTTATGTGAGGATTTGGATTTTTAGTCAATGTGGAACATTTATTTTGAGAAATTGACCGTTGGGTTAGATAAAGGGCAGAACCAAAGGCAAGAGAAGGGGGAACTTTTGAAATTTTTTTATATATTTTATGTATTATATATATTACACAACCACTCTAAATACCAGCACACTCGATTTAACAATAAGATTAAAGGAACAAATTAGAATTAAAATTTTGAAAAGGGATCGAGGTAGCTGTGGAAAAAGATAAGAGAGAGAAAA
The DNA here is from genome assembly GCA_017140935.1 of Hamamelis virginiana. Lineage (NCBI taxonomy): Eukaryota > Viridiplantae > Streptophyta > Magnoliopsida > Saxifragales > Hamamelidaceae > Hamamelis > Hamamelis virginiana. The sequence goes on from JAESVK010000136.1 coordinate 1,008,851, forward strand.
AAAAAAAGATTACATTAAAGGGAATGTGAAGAAAAGAGAGAGAATTTTGGCTAGGGGTTCACACAAACATCATGGTTTTATATTTTTATTTTCCTCAACAATTCATTTTTGCAAAAAATTATTTTTAGCAGACTTATATATATATATATGTGTGTGTGTATGTGTGTGTGAGAGAGAGAAATGATCACTTGTGGTACATGATCTCAGCTATATGTGGTATGCATGCGCATCGCGTGATGTATGTATGTACCGTATCTACTGCAATTGATTAATTCAGTATATATATATATATAAAACTCAAAAAGGGTTTAACATGAGATAACTACACTCAATTGAATTTTCAGTAAAAAAAAAAGCATGACTTTAAAATAGGTTATTTTGAACTATGGGCCATGAACTTTAACAAACTCGTATGAATTATATTGAATTTAGATGGAAAGACTATTTAACCTTTGGAATCCATGGGTTGAATACAATCATTGCCAAATAAATTTGTATGAATTTTTATGGTATTGTAATTCTGGCACTAATTTTTTATAAAATTATAATTTTTCACATTATAAAAATGGTCATTTTACGCTATTTTCATATTTTAAAAAAATTTACTCTTACATCAAAATTTTGGCCCATGCCACCTTGAGAAAAAAATCCTTGTTCCACCTTTGGGTTAGATATTCTTCTTATGCATGTCATGTATGCCAAGAATTATAAGAATCCGACAGTTAGTTTCTAAAATATAGACTGCGAAAAACTGTAATAGTTTTCACTGTTGAATATATGTCAATTGCAAAACAGATTTTGAAAATCTATTATCAATTGCAAAACCAGTTTTAAAATCTATTTTTTTTTTTTCCGAGAAGATAGAATAGCTATTATTAAGAAGAAGAGCTGTGACAATTTTGATCCTCCAGTAAATAAACAATAAGCTAATTAGTAGGTTCCTCAAACCAAACTAAAAAATCTGAATGTGAACTCGCATACTTGGCTAAGGCGTTCGCTACTTTATTACAAACCCTAGAAGTTCTAGATAGTAGAAAAGTGTTGTTCGCCCTCGTTAGGAGGCGTATATCTGTACATACTATCACAATCTCTTCTGTCATTGAAGTCACGCCTTGAATACAGTAGGGTTCCAGTTTAGGAGTTTGCTTTGGATCTCTCAAACCACGGGCCGGCCCTGGTTGCATGGTGATATTGGGTTCGTTCTTGTTATCCAAACACTATAACAAAAAGGCCCTTTGCCGCACGTTTTTTACGGCCTTTTTTATAAAACGCGGTGAAAATTCCTATTTACGGCGTTTTTAAATGATGCCGCATATAGTAAGTTTTTTGCTGCGTTTCTAAAATGCCGCGGCAAGGTATTTTAACGGCGTTTTTATCGTAGAATGTGATTGCCGCGTAGATGAGATTTCCCCCCTTATTTTTCATTTCCTTCCATTTGCCCCGACCCTATTTTCTCCATTTGCCGCGAAGAGCAATCCCTAGCTAGCCTGCTGCGCCTATTCAGTCTTCCCTGCTGCACCGATCTTCCGATCATCGCCGATTCACTCTTCCCTACGGTCAACACTACGCCATCAGGATATATTCTCGATCTGCCGCCGACGTTGGCCCCAATCAATTACTGACGCCGATCAAACACTTCCGCCGGCATCTGAAACGACAGTCGAACACAACCCCGAGCATCACTGACGCCGACATTGGTCTCGATCAAGCACTGACGTCGACATTGCCGAGCCCTAATCTCGAACCTTCTCTGCTTTGGCTCGAACCCTAACCCTAACCGATCATCGCAGCACCTCAGTTGCCAGGTATATATATATATATACACACAGAGTAGTTGGGAGAAAGAGAGTAAATGTGATATCACTGACTATATTTGAGGAAAACGATGCAAGAACACATGGTGTAGTATCTGATTGCTACTTGCTAGTGTGAGTAATCTAAGGATACCTATTCAAAATAAAATAGAAGAAAAAGAGATAGCACAGAAACAGAACCCCGAGGTGAAGGTGGTGTGGTTCTTAAACTTTAATCCCTTTTCTCTGTTTCTTTGTATCTTCTTTTTGCTTGAGTGCAAAGGAAGTTCAATATTATGTAATAGACTAAAATAGCTGCTCTGCTAATTGCATTATCCACTCTGTTCGGTTAGAGGAAATGTCATACTGTCATAATATTTGCATTTTTTCTTAAGGGGAAAATATGATGCGGTTTATCCCTATTGAAATACATTTTTTTCCCCTCATTTTCTTGTGGGTCCAAAAGGATTCTATGGAGAGATTGACTTAAATTTCCTAAAATCATGTTATTTACTTTGATTTGTCATGTATAGACACTTTAATTAGTGATTTATGATTTGTGCTGAAAGAATCCCATAGAAATAAGCGGAATAAAAATTTTTCTCCATGAAAGATGAACCAAGATCTCATGATCAATTATATAAGCTATAAACAATACTTAAATAATGTAAAGGACTTACATTGAAGGCCTTAGGAGTAGGATTAATGAATGTACAGCAGCTCCAAAATAATGAAAGCCTCCAAGGGTAATCCACACTAGTTGCAAGCTTCAAAAGGAATGAGAGAGAGAGGAGAGTGGCGGATTGGGTTTCTCACAAACCCTTGTTATTGGCTTATCACCTAATGGCCGGCCCTCCTTGTGGTTATCTAATATAAGGAGTGCTAGCTCCCTATTAGATAGTTGGTTATCTAATTTCAAATTTGAAATAATTCAAAAACAATTAATTCAAATTCAAAATTCAAGTGCAATAACAATAATCTTGTCATCTTAACAATAATAAATTTCAAATGCAAGAATCTTCTTAATTGCACATAGACCCTTATATATAATAACATTTATTATTTGTCATTTATAATTAACTTTTAATTACAAATATACCCTCTCTTATCTTTTAAATAAAGCTACCAACTATATGTGTGTGACCTCTTAGATTCACAACAACCTAGTAGTAGGAATTAGGATAAATTATCCTTTCAAATAAAACTACTTTTATTTGAGGTTCAAATTAGAACTCTTCTAATTTCCCTTTGAGAAATCAATTTCTCTTTGGCCTCTACTAGTCCTGAGTGACATCTAGCAATATATCAAGACACACCCTAGGTTATGTGAAGGTTAATCATAACACAGTGAACCCTTCAGTTACAATTAAGATACAATTCAATCCTTCCATCATACAATGCCTTAGTTAAATTACTTGGGTAATGGATAATATGTCAAAATCCTAATTTAACATTTTGTATGTGATTCTCAAAATATAATTCAACCTTGGGATACTTAAGAAACAGTTTTCTTATTCCCAACTGCTTTGGCCAAAGACTTCTATGAATTATATCTTTGAGAATAATACAAGGCATTCCATCTCTTTACTGAAAGTGATAGATTCCTTGTTGTACACTCATATGTCCCCATGACAGGTCTACTAGGGCCAATGAGTACATACACAAATTTCTTGGTTAGGATATGTACATTGTACTATTAAACCCTAATATCCCTAATACAAGACATCTATGGTGCCTCAGGTCTAAGGATTACTTGCATCATTGTAACCCTGAGTTGTTTGATATGTAAGTAAAACTCCATTCAACAAACTCAATCAATGATCACATTCAGTGTACTTGTTCTCAAACAAGCACCCACAGGTTTGTCCTAGTATCATTACACAAATGACTTGAGACTGGTCATTCTCCATATTGAGCAGACATAACCTGTGCTAGTCTATCCGGATTATTAATGCCCAATAAATAATCCTATGACTAGGAATATCTAAGAAAGAAATCTTTAACAATATAAGTTTCCTAATCTCAACTCTTGAGATCTTATATTGACATTCCTTCTAAGGACTTACCATGAATATAATAACAGAAGAATAAAGCTCATATTATTAATGAATAATAATAATACATGAATCAACTTTATGCCCTAAATTACACCAGTGTGATTGGCTATTAGGGCATATTACTAACAATCTTTATAGTTAATATATTCTACTCTTAAGATCGAGGCTATTTATCCCCAATTAGAACCTACAATTGTATATATGAGTTGTTATATAACTAGGCTTCCAGAAATTACATTACAGACATCAGAATTCATTCTTTCTTGAAGGTGCTTCCAAATACTAGCGAATCTCAGAATTCTGCATTTTCACACTTGAAGGTGCTTCCAAATACTAGCAAATCTCATAACTCTGCATTTTCACATATTAATTAATTAATATATAGTGGTTAATTGTTTCACATGAATTGAGAATGACTAGGGTGGTGTTATTCCTCTCGGGTTGTGTTCTTTGTATGCTTAATTTGCATTATTGTGCCCTCTTAGCTAGGGCTTGTTTTGTTTGTTTGGCATTAATTGTGCTTGTTTAATTGGTTTGCTGTCCATCAATATATTGTCTTTGGTTGTTGCTAGCTCCTTGTCTTGGGAGCCTTGTGCCCTTGGGTGTGTGTGTTGGGCCTTATCTCTTTTCCTTCCCTTTTGGTGACTGAATTGGGAAAAAGTATGACTGATAAGGGAAAAAGTAGGTTTCTACAAATTTGAATATTATAAGTATGACTGATAAACTTCACTTGTGCACTCATTCTTATTTTTTCCCTTCTAAAATAAAAATAATAATATACTCTATTTCATTATTTTCTTGTGGTGAGTGCTAGAATGAGAGGGGTTTTGCAAGCACCCTTAACAAACAAATCCATGTTTTGGTGGACTAATGACAAAAGTTCCTCCTTTGTGGCCTACGCATTACTTGGGAACCACTTCTCCATGCTCACTGATTGCTTAGCACATAATTAAGGACTTGTTTTCACCATGCTGCATAATATTTAGTGAAATATTGGGCTTTTGAACTAACAGCCATCATAGACTTGGCCTTTTTTTTTTCCTTCCTTTTTTCCTTTATTGCAGCAAACAATTTGATAAGTGGTAACTTTTATATGCATCTTACTATTATGTTAACTGATAAGTGAAGAATGCTTAAACTAACCCCTATTAATGCTCAATTCATAAATATAGGAGTAATGTATAGGCCTTGAACATAATTTAAGGCATTGAAAAATATATATGTTGTATACTTCACATGGTGAACTAGTTTTCATTTGGACAGGGTTCTGAGTTTCATCACTTTTGCACACAAGGGTGCCCCCTTTACTAGTTTGTTTCTTATTGGAAATGCCAGTTGCTGCTTTCCTTAGTATTGTAAGATACCTGACTTTGAAGTCATATCCTTGACATCCTTGATAATGAGGAGTATTTTCCGATTTGTTCTCTTAGATTATATGTAAACTCATCTTTTAGAAATTACTAGATTTGAATATATGTGATTATATGGGAGTATGCCTCTAAAGTCACCGTTCTCTTAGAAAATTTTGAGAACTTAAAATTCTTGAAATTGGTACAACTAATGGAAGCATTCTTAAATGAAAAATTTCAACGATATTATAAAATTGCCTTATTTGTATATAAAAATTCATGTCTTAGTGGTATAATTGTTTCTGTACATGGTTGTACATTCTGCTGTGATCTTGTTGTACATAATTCGCATTGCTCTCTCCCCTTGCATGTTGTGCTAGTCACAAACTCCGAAGCCAACCTATTTTATCTTGGTTTATTTCTCTGTTTCACGTAGCTTGCAAAGTTTTCCAAACTTTCTTTTTAAATTTTAGTTTCTCTAGATGAAAATTTTGAATTTGATGACAATGTTCTATATAGTTAGCATATGCTGTATGCTGTAATGTTACCCAAATTTAGCAAGAAAATCCAACTTTTCTTGGACTATACATGTGTATAGAATTAGGATATTTACTCTTTAGAATTGCGCCTAATAGTAGAAAGAAGAGAGATATACATATATACTCTTTATTGGGTTCCAAACCTATAGGCTTTACCATTTAAAGAAATATATATATATATATATATATATATATATATATATATATATATATATATATAAATCATAATATGTATAGCACTCATATGATTGTCATTCAAGTTTATGACAAATATGGAATTGTTTATAGTTCTTCTAGGAGGTGGAATGCTCATGATGGATAAAGAATGGTTGCATCTGCCAAGATTTTCTAGTGAATATCAAGATGGAGCACGTAAATTCATTGATATGGCTCAGGCAAATGCAAGGAATCCGGAAAGGTTCTCATGCCCTTGTATTAAATGTAAGAACTTACGGTACCAACGTTCTGATGTAGTGTACGAGCACTTGGTGATTAAAGGGATGGATCCTACGTACATTACTTGGGTTTTTCATGGAGAAAAATGTAGTGCATCTGTCGAATGTGAATCTACTCCCTCTCAAAATACAGGGCGCGAAATCCAAAACAAAGGGAAAGCAAAGGTGGGCAGAGGACCCACTAAATTGAAATCTGATGGTCCACAAGAGGAAATAATTACAAATGACAGATATGATCCCGTTGGTCCAAATTCAAGTAAATATGCCTCTCAAATAGGGGTTTTGGTGCGGGAGCATGTGCCAGCAAGCTTGGGGAATTGGCGCAAAATTCCCCAAGAATTGAAGGAAAACGTTTGGGAATTAGTGAAGGTATTATTTCCTTATATATATACTAAATTAATGCGTATTCATATGTGTTTTAAATTTAACTAATACTATAATTGTTCACAATTGCAGCAAAAATATAAAGTGAAGACAAATGATAAAGTGAAGGGCTTGCAAATGATGGGCAAGTTGCGAAGGGATAACAAATGTAGATTAACATCCAAAATAAAAAAATTCCATGAAAATGAAGAAGACAATGATAGTGAGGAGAGGAACATAAATGATTTGAAGCCCGCTTATATGGATGATAAGGACTGGGAAACCTTTTTGAGCCAACGAGAGTCCCAAGAATTTAAAGTAAGTAATTTGTTTCACATAAAGAAATGTGAAAATTTGATCAAATCATAGTTTTAATACGGTTTGAACTCCCATTTTTTCCAATTTTATTTTACAGGAGCAAAGTTTAAAATTTCAAGAGATTAGAAAGAAACAAACGTTTGTTCATCGCTCTTCTCGTAAAGGATTTGCTCGATTAGAGTATGAATTGGTAATAAGTATTCATTTCCCATGAGATATAAAGTTATGATACACATTATGCTACTATACTCCTAATTAGTTACTGTATAACGACAATTATTTTTCCTATAGAAAAATAAAACTGAGGATCTTTCAAAAATAACAAGAGTTGATGTATGGACTCATGGATATACAAAAGGGGGAAAGACGGATAATCCCGCAGTAGCGGATGTCATTGTAAGTTGTTTTTTGTTTTTTCATATGAGATTTATAGTGTAACTACGTATTAATATATAATATACCTTGCAGCGACGAATGGAAGAGTATGCACAGACACCTGAAGGTCAAGCCCAGACAGGCATACATGATGATGCCATCGCGCACGTATTTGGTCCTGAGCGTCCAGGACGAGTGCGTGGGCTTGGATCTGGGGCTACACCATCTATGGTGCATGCTTCCATTGGAGCAAGTAGAAGAAATAAGGCAATAATGGATGAGTTAAAGGATCTTAAGCAACAGCTGAGCGGTATGTCGAGGTTAGAGAAAGAAATAAAAGAGATGAAGGAAATGATGGCAGCTATGACTTCTCAGAGAATGCAGTCAAGTGGGGTAAGTGGACAACATAGTTTTGATTTATATGTCATGTTACACAATTTCTTTATGTGTTTCTTACATATTGTCTCTAAATTTGTATGGCCAATCACAGGAAAATCCAGCTTCAGTTGGTCCGGTAATTCTTTATCAACCATATTTTCATATAGTTCCATTGTTGTATGACTTATCTTAATATTTTTAATCTAATTTTATTAATTTTCTATTCGGTAGTCGCAGCAAAGTGGGACAGGAAGACAAGGTAACAAAAATTTAGAAAATGCTAAATGCACATTGTTAAGTTGGATGGAGGATGGAGGTGAGGTTGCAGAGGGTACCATTGTTTCTACAGATCCAAGAGTTTTAGTTCACCATGTGCCCCTCGGACGGGATTGTTATAAGGTTTGGGTGAATGACGTATTCGTCCTCGATGTGCCTTTGTTTCGTCCAATGAGGGACATGTATACACTAGACGATGCATTTAGAAGTACAGTAGCCTGGCCAATCTACGCCATTCGATTTGATGGTTGACATCCATTACAAGTAATGATAGCTAATGTAGAAACATTTAATTTCTAAGCTTGAGGTATATTTTTAGGTAAGTATATGCTTACTTTTCATACATGGGAGGCGCAGGATGTGTCATCTAAATGTAGTAATGTTGAAATACTGTGATTATAGAAGTGCTATAAAACTCTTATATTGTCTGGTGAAATTCTATAATGTTGCAAAAACAAATGGAACACTGTCGGATTTTTGTCTAAAAATGAAAAAATATATTATTTTATATTTAGGATGGTTCATGTGATTGTTGGTTACTAATTAATGGGAGTGGTAGGATGTGCAAGGATGCGTCATTTGAATGTAGTAATGTTGAAATACTATGATTATAGAAGTGCTATAAAACTCTTATATTGTCAGGTGAAATTCTGGAATGTTGCAAAAACAGACGGAATTCTACCGGATTTTGGTCTCAAAATTGAAACAATATATTATTTAATATTTAGGATAGTTCATGTGATTCTTCTAGTAATCAAATACTACAATTATAAAAGTGTTGAAAATATAGAGTTACTATGGTTGGTGAAATATGTGTATTTTTGGTTGATAATAATTTTTTGTAATAATTATGTTGTTTTCACAGTTGAAGATTATCAAATTGGAGCTACTAGAAATGAAGGATGAATGAAGTTAAGCCTTTTTTTTTTTTTTTTGGTCTATGTTGGAAGGGAATGAATATGGGAGAAATCTGTTTTTATAAGAAACTTGTCGTGAAATTTGATGTATATATAAATGGATTTTTTTTTTTTTTAGAACTTTCGAAGTCATAGAATGTAAATAATTTGATTTTGAGAATTTATTTTAATGGAATGTGCATTTTTCTATCTTCATGTCAGAATTAGATTCTATATGATGCATACAAATGGTATCTCAAGCAAGCAAAAAATAAAAACTAAAAAAAAAAATTTTGCGGCGTTTTAAAATGCCGTGGAAAAGTTCTACAATGCCTTAATAAGGCTTTTAATGGCGTTTTAAAAATGCTGTGGAAAGTATTTTTAACGGCATTTTTGTAAAATGCTGCGAAATGTATTTTTGACTGCGTTTTTAAAATGCCGTGAAAAGAACTTTTAAAAGCGTTTTTAAAATGTAGCGGAAGTTAATATTAGCGGCGTTCCGCCTATTACCAAAACTCTTTTGTGGCGTTGATCCAGATGAAGTTTTGTGCGGAGTTTTAAAAACGCCGCAAAAGGCTATTCTGCGAAAGGTCATTTTTGTTGAGTGAAAGGTGTGTAAATACCTTGTATACTGACATTGCATGGTGATATATTGGATTGCTTCTTGTTATCCAAAGGTGTGTGAAAACTTGAATACTGCCATTGCGTTGATCATCATAAAGGTGTTTGGATTGTCCCCCAAAAAGGTCTAGTTTATTGCTGTTATATATATAAGGTTTGTTGTGTAATGTCATTTTACATTTTGCAATAGTTGGTGTTTATGCTGTTTGATATATAACAAAAAATGTTAGGTTCTACAATTTTATAGAGATATATACATGTATATCTATGAATCTTCAAAATATATTTTTCAATGTTTAATTTTGAAAGTTGACTCAAGATATATATAAATATATATGTGTTGGCATTTGTTATGAAAAAAAATATCACATAGTACACCCAAATATATATATATATATATATATATATATATACCAAAACACACACACACACGTGCAGGTACAGTCATATTCAACCAAGATTTTTCATAGATATACATGTATATGTGTTTTTTTAAAAGTCTTTTTTCGAAGCAACATGTTTCTCTGTGTTGAAGCCTTGCTCTAGAATAGAGATAAAATTTTCAATCAAAGGTTTTATAAATGTATACATGAAACTAAATTCTAAGTTATGGTGGTTAACGTATATGCATGTATCTCCAAGATTTGTTAAATGTATATATGAAACTCATCTCTAAGATTTTGTATATTTATATTCATGTTTATTTTTGTATATAATTGAAGCTACATATGTTTATTTATTTTCTTTCTAAAAAAGATTTTGTTATCTAGAAATCTTGCATGAATAGTAAAATTTGAATTTTCAAAATTAATGAAATGGCGGTAAGATTTTAGGAATTTTGATAACTGCCAAATATGGAATAAATAAATCCATATTTGATCAATTTTCAAATTTCAGATTTTTAATTAGGGGCAAACCATATTTTTAAATAAATATTTGAATCTTTATTATTGCTATATTTAATTCAGGATTTTTGGGTGCATCTTATATTAGGTCCTATTGGTATAAACCCATTTTAAAATTACATGAAATGGGTGGTTTTTGTTAAGTTCTCATTCCCACCTAAAAGTCTAAGCTTGTAAGTGGAGGGCCCAATATAGGTATATGAAGTTATAACAAGTCTTTTATTTAGGTGATGTGGGACATAGTGGATTTCATTCTTCTACACTTCCCCTCACGTGCAGGCTCGTTTGGGCCTTGTCACGCGGATAACCAATGCTCTGATACCATGTTAAGTTTCCAACCTAAAAGCTTAAGCTTGTAGGTGGAGGACCCAATACAGGTATATGAAGTTGTAGCAAGCCTTTTATTTAGGTGATGTGGGACAGAGTGAATTTCATTTTTCTACAGTTTCCAACATGACCTTTGCATAACCGAAGGCTCCATACTAGCAGCAAACTAGTTTGCATCTTGCAATGCCTTGGATGCTACTTCATCAGGCTATTCCTTTCCAATAAAAATAAAATCATTGAGATTTCCAAATATTCTAACGAATATAAGCAATCTCACCAATGATTCTAGGAAAATATGATTTTGATTTCCATTTCACCATTAATGTCACCCAGATCTCAAAAAAATGAACCAGTGTCCAACTGAAGGTGACTAGAAAACCAAACCAAATGTGAAAGAGGACAAGTGAAGAGCCTGTGAGCAATGGTTTCCATGGTTCTTTCACAACAGCAACAGTTTGCATTACCCCTCTTCATTAGGTTTTGTCCCACAGTTAAGGATTCAGATGCACATCTCCATAGAAATTGTCTAATTTTCCCAGTCACTGGAACTTGCCACAATAGTTGGAACCGCATTGTACTGCTACTTTCACCAATCTGATTGGATGATGTTGTCCTTTGTTTAATTCCTTTTGACATGACTGCATGATAGCCAGATTTTACACTATATCCCCCATTCTTATCGTAGTGATAAATGCCATACCCATATACCTTCCCCACCATGCCAAGAGATAGGAATTTTATTAATCAACGCAACATCAGAACTATGAAACAAACCATTCAACTTCTTATGAATTTTATGTTTGCCAAAAATCAGAATGATTCATCGGTCTGACTGGTAAAAATTTGAAAAACAAAAAAGACTACAATTTTTCATTAAAAGTATTTTTCAAAGATCGACCGTTGGATCATTTTGATTTTTGGCGAGCATAAAATTCATAAGAATCGTACCTAAATCAATTATTGATTTTTCAAAATTTATTATACAATTGACCCTGTATACGTCATTTTATGCAACTTCGCGTACAACAAATTTACACAAATGATAGACCACATGTCCAAAATTAACATATTATTTGAATTTTAGGCCTTCGCAATACTTAAGTCAAGGCCATCTATCGTGTGAGCATGCATGGGCATGCCATCTCGCAAATCCATTTTCTTTAAGGGCCTTATTTGATTATTTTCATTAGAAGTTTGACATTTTACACTAGTAGTCCTAAGTTTTCTAAATATTACATAAATGAACTTGAAAAAAATTATTAATGTAAATATTTTTTTTTAACGAAAATACCCTTATCTACACTCAATTACTGTCCTTTTACCAATCCAACGGTCAAAAAATCAATTTTTTATTTTTATTTTTCAAATTTTGTGAATAATCTTCAATAATACACATAATCCTCATTCTAAATCCCAAAAAATAAACAGAATCCCCAATTTTTTAGAGAATACCCAATCCCCAACTTAAAATAAAATCCCTAATTCCCATCAACAAACACAGTATTAATTACTTGTCACATAAGTTGAAGATATGATGTAACAATACATAGAGCAAGGGATTGGCAATTATATGTAAAATTGAGGATTCCATTATGATATGGAGATTGAGAATTCTATGAAAAAATTGGAGATTATGTGTTGCACTTAGCATCTATTAAACCCTATAAAAAACAACCACAAAATACCTGCACAATTGCATACATAAATCATCATTTGTATTTTCATTATCCAAGTCTCGATTGAAAACTGCCCAAACCAGATGAACCAAACTAACATACTCTAAAGCGCAATATACAACTCTCCCACATCTCACTTTAGCAGCTTAACTCCAAACATTGCAAACCCATCACTCGAATCGAAGTTGCAAGCGTGTGTGCGTAATGGAGAGAGAGAGAGAGAGATTTGATCTCACCTCCCACCATTGATCCTCTCAATAACAGTAATAAGACCTTGGGTCCCAAGCTTTCCATCCCCATTAAACACCATCCCAGAAAACAACTGCTTAGACAATAGTGCCCCAGGCAACACCACAACCTTATCATCCTCATTCTCCTCTACAACATCAACGCCCATTCCCAAATCCTTCACCATATACTCACTAAACCCACCAGGCCTAAAATCCCTATCAATCATCCTTTCCCCAAACAATTCCATCACCATTGAACCCGCTGCGCCGCCCCTCACCGACTCCATCCACCGCCTCTCATCCAGCCCCGCCCGCCGCGCAAACACCAACCCTTCACTCAACCCAACCAAATTCGCCCCCACAGTAATTTGATTCGCAATCTTGCAACTTTGTCCACAACCTGCAACACCCACATACGTCGCCTTTCCCATCACCTCAAACAACGGAGACAACCAATCCACAACGCCGCCATCTCCGCCTGCAAATATCGCCAATTTCCCTTCCCTCGCCCCCACATCACCTCCTGATACCGGCGCATCGACCGCCCAACAACCCTTCTCACGTGCCGCCGCGAATATCTCACGGGCGAGTGCCGGGTGACTACTAGTGGTATCGACAACGACACCACCACAATTCAAGCCCGGGAGGATGCCGGTTTTGGTTAAGACAATTTGTCGAACATCTGATGGGTGTCCCAACATGGTGAAGACGACGTCGCTAGTTTTAGCAACATCGGATGGGGAATTGGCGAGATGGGCACCTTGGGATTGGAGTGCGAGGACTTTGGACGGAGTGCGGGCGTAGATGGTGAGGGAGTAACCGGCTGAAAGGAGGCGAGAGGCCATGGCTGAACCCATAACGCCTGTGCCGATCCAGCCTATGCGGGTTTTGGTGGGTGTTATGGGTTTAGGGTAGGGGGTTTCCATGTTTGATGTGTGTGGAGAAGGAAGTAGAGGAAGAAGATGGATCTGGGTCTGTGTAGCCCAGAGAGCAAGAGAAGTAAAAAACTATGCAAAATCACACTGGAATTTGTCACTTCCTGTAAAAACAAAAGCAGGATAATGGAGGATGAGTTTGTTTGGCAGGCAAGATATTGCAATCCAATTATGGGGCAAGGTTTTCCTCGCACTAATTAAAGATATCCCAATTATGAGTTTGGTTAGCCCGTTCAGATCCTCTGCTTATCCTCTGCATCAAAACGATGCCGTACTGTGGTGAAATAATTTCAAAATCCCAACATTAAAACCGCAGCATATTGAAGCGAAAAAATAAGAGGCATAAAATCAAATACGCGCTGCAATTCGTCTTATTCAGGCCTCTCTGCTCTCTCTCCCATGTCTTCTTTTCTCTCCACCTTCTCTCTTATACTCTGCTTCTTCTCTCTCTACCCTCTCTCTGTTCATCTTCCTTAAGACTAACGGGTTTGTTTTCAGATTGGTTCTTTTTTTTTTTTTTCTTTTTTTGCGGCTTCTGTGGTGAGTTTGGATTTGGGGCGGTCGTGACGAGAAGACAAAGCTCGGCAGACACCAGTCCCGGCTCAACCGGTTAAACCTCTGTGGCGGGAAAGCTATAAATTTGCTGTAAACAACAGCGCTTGTTTGTCAAAAACGTTTTGGCGCCAAAACAAGAGAACGCATTCCAGCGAAGTAAGAAACTGTGATCGAATCAATCAGTACACTCGAAAAGCAAAACATATTATGCAATCTAAGATCAGTGCATTCTTCAAACCAAAATCCCAATACCCACCCCCCATTTTTGACGATCCAATCAGTGATGATGATATGGCTCTCTTGGACAAGAAACATCCCAAAATCCGCGTCAGGTACACGCGTAGACCTCCAAACCCTGATAGGTTCGTGCTCTCTTCAATGAATTACCCTCTTGAACTATCTATGATTTCATCTTTTGTGCTTAGAACTAGGGTTTAACCATCTTTTTATAGATGCCCAAATAGTTGAATTATTGTTTTGATTGCCAATGAATGTGTTATATATATATATATATATATATATATATATCTAGGGACCGGTTCCCTTACACCCTATTTTGACACCTATGTTTACAGCCCGTTTTCAAATACCATTGTAAATAGAAAATTTTGAGAAACCGACCGTTAGATTAGATACTTATCTTATGTTTGTCATGTATGAAAAAAATCGGAGTGATCCAACGGTTAGTTTTTAAAAAAATATCATTTTGAAGAACTATTATTTTTTTTATTAATTAAAACATAACAATTTTTTATAATGACATTTCTTAAAATCTAACTGTTGGATCACTATGTTTTTCGGTATACATGATATGCATAAGAAAGGTATTGAATCCAACGGTCAGTTCATCAAAATATCTATCATAGATAGTGTTTTGAAAACGAGGTGTAAACATAGGTGTCAAAATAGGGTGTAAGTGGAACTTGACCCATATATATATATAGAGGTTTTCTCTTATGAGCATCACCTTACTTTAAGCTAAAGTAAGCATCTAACAGTAGAGCC
>JAESVK010000136.1:1029392-1043260 GCA_017140935.1 Hamamelis virginiana
GGGGAAGAACAGATTGAAACAATTTTTGAAGGTAAAACTTGCATTAAAATGTGAGTATCTGCTGTGAGTTTGACCAAGTGGCTGGCTCAGACAGCTCAAGAGACGTTTGGCGATTTTGAAGAAGCAGCTGAAAAAGATGCCACAAAAACTGCTGTTCTAGATGGAATTGTCCATCCTTTTGACTAGCTACGTAATTAATTACGTGAAATTTTTGTTTGAGTAAGTCAGTATCCCTGTGGTTTCTACTTCTTGCTGCTGGTTCCTTTCTTAGAGAGGCTTGCAGTCTTTTTAGATATTGCTTTTGTTGAGTTCCTGACCTAAATTTCTTAGTATATTCTGCCACTTAGAAAATTATTGTTTCAAGAAATATTTGTAACATCCCCCTGATTTTGATGACTCTAATGCATGCTTCCTGTAATTGAGGCGAATATACTTTTATCTTTGATTAACTGTCCAGGCAAGTCATTCTTATCTGGATTAGTACTTTCTGATTTTCATTAATTTAAGGCATCGGAGTAAAGCTTTTTATTCTCTGTTATGTGTTATTGCCGCTTTTGTGTTTGAATTTGCCTCTGCTGCATTTGTCTTTGGTGTTTGGTGATAGTGAATATGTATACATTTTTAAGTCTGACTATTAGGCATTTAATGTACACAGCTATCAATCGACACTGAAGCAACTTTTCCAAGAGTTCCATGAAGATACGGGTTCTCAGTTAGCATCTGTAACAAGAAGGATAATGCAGGCCCTCCAAACTAACCTGGATGTGAAGTCCAAGCAATATAAAGATACTGCGTTGGCTCAACTGTTTCTTATGAACAACATTCATTATACAGTCAGAGCTGTGCGCAGGTTTGTTATATTTTCAGCAGCTTTTTTTTTTTTTTTTTAAAGAAAAAAATTGAAAAGGGAATGACCTTATGTACACAATAGTATGCAGTTTTTAATATTTTAATTTCAGGTAAGAAGCAAAGGATTTGTTGGGTGATGATTGGGTGCAAAACTGTAAATACACCGAAGGATTGTACAGCAGCATGCAAATCAGTGTAAGAGGATTTCTTGGTCAGAGGTTTTCCTTTAATCTGCAAATCAGAGCCAATTTTTGTTTTTCTTGATGCTGCTTGAAGGAGTAGAATTTGTTATTAATTAGTCTACAATTTCTTTGCCATATACAAAACATGCAAAATCATGTGGTTCTCATATTGTTTCTGTTTGAATGAAGGAATCATGTTGATTCTTCTACTGATGTGCTGTCTCTTCCCTTCCTGAAACATTGCTGGAAAATCTGACAACTAAATCTGAATGAGTGGAAACCATTTGAAATTGTATTGCTACACACCCTTTATTTGAGTGTGTGTGTGTGTGTGTATATACAGGAATGCTAAGGTTAGGTTGACCTTATGCAAGTTGCATCAGGTCACCTCAATTACAACCATTTGCACAGTATATCTTGAAAAACCGACCGTTGGATTTGATACCTCTCTTAGGTATGCCATGTATGTAAAAAATCACAGTAATTCAACGGTCTGTTTCAAAAAAAAAAGACAGATGATGAAAAAATGGTGACATTTTGAAGAACAAAAAAGTCAATTTTTCACACTGACTTGTTTCAAAAACTGATCGTTGGATCACTGTGATTTTTGACAGACATGACATACATAAGAGGGGTATCAAATCCAACGGTCAGTTTTTCAAAATATACTGTGCAAATGGTTGTAATTGAAGTTACCTGATGCAACTTGCATCAGGTCGACCTGACCTTAGCATTCCTGATATATATCTTATTATATATAGAGTAGTTTGTCCTACGTGGCATCACTCCTACGCTTCCCTCTTCAATTCTCTTCTCTCTTTAATTCATTCTTCTTCCTTCGTTCTAATAGTTGATGGTATATTTTATTTTATTTCCCCTATTAAATTTCCATTTTTATAAAATTAGGGCTTTATATTTTATTTCATTTTTCATTGAAATATTCACATCTGTCCCATCAACCCCAACAGCCGTGCCATCAAACTAGGGTTTTTTTTTTCTCTATCTCCACAATCTCCTAGCCTTCTCTCTCACCACGTCTCTTTCTCCACAGACCTCTCCACGATCTCCTAGCTTTCTCTCTCTTCACGGACCAGTAGCTTTATTTGTTATTTTTGGACCAGCTTACAGGTTTGTTGTTCTTCTTCTTCTCCTTCTTCTCTCTCTATCTATATATGTGTGTGTGCACGCGCGCACACGCTCTATTTTTACATACTATACGGACTAGCCTTGTGCATGGCCCAATGTGGCCTATACTCTCTTTCACCACAAGTAGGGTGTTCTGTAGTTATCTTTGGGTATAAAAAGAAAAAGTTAATGTTTCTTTTCTCATGCTACAGAAAGACACAGAGAGAAAGAGAGAGAGAGAGAGAGAGAGTAAAATCTGCAGCAAAGAGATTTAAAGTTTATAATAGAAAAACAAAGCCATGCAGCAGCTTTAAACATTCCTTCATTTGTTATTGCATGAATAAGCTCAGACCATAGCAGTCTACTTTATCTGCGTCTATTGGATTATATTGTTTTGCAATGTTATCTATCAGACTTGACAATTAGATGCAACTTTTTTAGTGTTTTTCTACAATGTTTTACAATATTGTTGTTTAATTGTAAATACTGAAATTTGATTGTGCCCTCTGCCCATGTTTTACAATATCTGTGTCTATATATATATAAGATAGGCATGTTTCTTTTTTCAGTTCAGTTTTGATACCAAAAATCACACGGCCTTCTCTAGCACCATTTCACTGAGGTATGTGTATCTTCTCCTTCTTCTTATATTATGGTTTGGTCTGAATGCCATTGAAATATCAAATATAATGGCTAAAAAATAATGGATATCTCAGATTAAAAATGCTCGCCATATGTGTGGAGAGTTGGGGAACCGTAGCAACATAAAATGCGTGGGTGTGTTTTTTTGTTCCCTATCCCAACCTCCTAATATTACAGCAGGGATGAATTTTTTTGGTGGACTAAGTTTTATACAAAAATGGAGTTTTATATTTAGCTTAATTGCTAATACTTCCTGCATGGGTTTCATGGTTCTATTATTTGCATGGATGTAGCTTAAAAACTGTTTTAAAATATTTGTTAGCTGTTAGTGATAATTAGAGAGCATACCATTTAAACGTTCTCATGATATAGTTTCCCAAAGATTTGTGTAGATCCTCCTAATTAACTAAATATTGTCCATTCCCTAAATAGCTTTTCTCTACTTGGAAACATGCATGTGCATACTGCATACATATATACACTGAGAGAAGAATCTCTATTATGAATTTTCCTTGGTCAGTTGTTTCTATTCTTTTTTTTTTTTGTTTTATCATTTGTTAAGGATCATAATGAACCCACTAACAACCAAGCTAGACCCAAGGGATGCATCCACGCAGCCATCTATAGAGTGTTGGGAATTTGAACCCACCAAATTCACCCCCTAGGATCTAACCTTTATAGGAATATCAAGAAAAATAGAGAAATAACACAACACTAAAGATTTACGCGGTTCGGCTAAATTGCCTATGTCCACGGGAGTGAGAGTATTCTTTACTATAAGAGAAAATGAGTACAACGGTACATGAATTCTAACATTGGATTATATCCCAAACCCAAATCCCTTGAACCCAATTACACCCCACACAACTCAATCTCTATTGCTTTCTCACTCTCTAACTCATAACACATCCCGCACAACATATATATATATATATATATATATATATATTCAAGGTGTGTCACAAACATGGTGTATCTCACCTACTCTCACCCACTCCACATGGCAGCCAAGACCTCACTTGAATCAAACTATGCACAAGTCAAACAGTTCACAAAGCACAAGAAGTGCTTCCACGTGAATGGAGTAGGCTTAGTTCTGCAACTAACCATTAAAAGTTGTAATATATATATATATTACACCAAAGTCATAAAGGCTCCATTGAAAAATTGCCACCATGATCTCACCCCCAAGACTTACCATCATCCACTTTGAGTGGATATTCCCAACAATCACCCCCTCCACTCAATAGGGGATGATAAATGCCATGGAAACACCCCCTCCATGAGGTGCCCCGCAATTCCTCTCCATCGGAATGCCCCGCACCTCCTACAACGAAGTTTTTCCTGCACCTCCTACAATGAAGATCTTCATAGCTTCCGCTATCATGCTCCACCATAAAAGCATACCCACTCAGAATAAACCAATTCCAATCATTTAACTTCGGCCCATGTCGAAAACAACTTTGCTGAAAAATTATGGTGTAACTTCCACATTTGGCTTTCCTGGAAGTTCATCAGCCATCAACATGAATTTCCACCACACACCCTGCATCAATGCCAAACCAATGCCCGTGTGCAAACTTGTGGATCCGCTAACTTTAACACATCCTCTATCATGGCAACTTTGGGAATTAGCGGCATGCCGTGAGGATGTACATGCCCCTTTTCAAAGGGCATCAGACACAAAGTTAGCATCATTATCAGTATCTCCATTTACTGACTTGGAGCCACTTGCCGAACCTGCTCCAGCTTTAGGACAATTTTTCTTGACGTGCCCAGATTGTCCACACCCCCAGCAGACTACTTTCTTCTTCATGGAGTTCTTCCCCTTCCATTACCAGATGCTACCAATGCTGAGTTCTCAGGTGGACCATTACTTCCACCACCTAGTCTTCTCTCTTCAGAAAAGAGTTTACTGGCAACCTCTGAAAAAATTATTTTCTCTTTCCCATGTATCAAAATAGGCTTCATATGCTCATAGGAAGATGGAAGAGACCAGATGAGCCTCAAGGCTTGATCCTCATCATCAATTTTAACTCCAATAGATTCTAGCTCAGAGACAATGCCATTGAGAACACTTAAATGATCTGAAATAGTCTTACCTTCAGACATCCGCAGTGTGTGAGACTGCTCCTTCAGGTACACCCAATTCGAGACGCCCTTTGTCTGATACAACTCTGAGAGCTTTTCCCAGAGTTCCTTTGCCGTAGATATTCTATGTACATTTGCAAGAACATTCTTGGCCAGGCACAGACGTATCGCACTTGCTGCTCTCAAATCCAGATCCTCCCAATCTTCATCGCTTTTTGTTTTATCAGCCAAGCTAGTACCACTGCTGACTTCAAGGATTGGTCTGCCCTTCAACGCCTTGTGTAAACCTGATTGAATCAAAACATCCTTGACTTGCACTTGCCACAAGCCAAAATTGATTCTTCCATCAAATTTCTCCACATCAAATCTGATAGGATTTGAAGCCTTACTTCCTGACATTACCGCCTCGATGAATTTTACCGTGAAATGAATAGTATTCACTAAGTAAGTTCCCAATAAAGATTGGAGGATCACAACAGACACGCTTAAATACCAATCTCCTAGACAGAACCTCCTTAGACTGTACGTATCCACACTACCACACCAAAGCTATACCCACCAAAGGAACCCAGGCTCTGATACCAGTTGTTGGGAATTTGGACCTACCAAATTCACTCCCTAGGATCTAACCTTTATAGGAATATCAAGAAAAATAGAGAAATAACACAACACCAAAGATTTACGTGGTTCGGCTAAATTGCCTACGTCCACGGGAGTGAGAGTATTCTTTACTATAAGAGAAAATGAGTACAACGGTACATGAATTCTAACATTGGATTATATCCCAAACCCAAATCCCTTGAACCCAATTACACCCCACGCAACTCAATCTCTATTCCTCTCTCACTCTCTAACTCATAACGCATCTCGCACAACATACATACATATATATATATATATATATATATTCAAGGTGTGTCACAGACATGGTGTATCTCACCTACTCTCACCCACTCCACATGGCAGCCAAGACCTCACTTGAATCAAACTATGCACAAGTCAAACGGTTCACAAAGCACAAGAAGTGCTTCCACGTGAATGGAGTAGACTTAGTTCTGCAACTAACCATTAAAAGCTGTAATATATATATATATATTACACCAA
Source organism: Hamamelis virginiana (assembly GCA_017140935.1). Lineage (NCBI taxonomy): Eukaryota > Viridiplantae > Streptophyta > Magnoliopsida > Saxifragales > Hamamelidaceae > Hamamelis > Hamamelis virginiana. The sequence goes on from JAESVK010000136.1 coordinate 1,035,386, forward strand.
AGTCATAAAGGCTCCATTGAAAAATTGCCACCAAGACTTATCATCATCCACTTTGAGTGGATTTTCCCAACATAGAGATATTGCTTGCCTTTTCTTTTTCTTTCATAAAGTCACACTTCTTTTAATAGCATTGGTATTTTAAAATATTTTGATATTACTACAAATTAAAAGGAATGTTAATATGATTCTATGTGTTAAGTATCATCTTTTGAGATTGCCTATTGTTTCTATATATTTTTGAAAATGCTATTGGAACCAAATATGTTAATATGCTTTCAAGCCAAATGGTTTAAAAAATATGCTCGGTATTTTTTAATATTTTTTACCTAAAAAAATTTAAATTGAAAAAAATATTATGATTTTGTAAAACTTCAAAAGATTATATATTTTTTAAAATTGCTATGGGAACCAAATATGCTTATATGCTCTCAATTCAAATGGTTTAAAAATGTGCTTGCTATTTTTTTTTTTTTTTTTTTTATTCCCCTAGATTATATTCCCTTGGGTTTCTCTAAAGACTCCAAAAGGCAAAAATATAGAAATATGCTTCTGTGTGAATACTTATATTACTTGTTTGAGTATACTTTCTTTTGAAAGTGTTATGGTATATATATACTGATATATTCAAATAGTTCCACCACAAGTAAGACAACAAACATTACATATGTAATCAAGCCCTGATATGTCTATACTGGGTTTAGACATATTCAGTTTTGCATCCTTGCTTATACATTGCTTTTAAATTATGGAAGCTGAAATTGGTGCCCACTTCCCAGTTGTGGATTTTTTCTTGCTTGAACAAATAGTTGCTCCTATTGGTTCACTTTCCACATTCTTGGTACATTATATTGCAAATTATCTATGCAATTTGTTTTATAATTTCACTTGCATTGTTTTATAATTGGTTCACTTTCCACATTATGGAAGTACTCCATCATCGATTGATCTTGTTTGATCAATTATTTATATTTCTTTGTATAACTCTTTGCATTTCAGTATCTTGATTATTTTACCAAATCATAGGGATTGAACACTTGCTGTCACCGGTGTAGGTCCTCTAACAGTAAGTTTTTAATTTGTATGTCTTTAAAATTTAATTTTTATTGAATTGATATATCATTTTTGGATGTCACTTTGTATAACTCTCTTTTTTATGCATGACATGATTTTTTTTTTGTAAGGATTTAAGATTTTTTTTTTTTTTTTTATTGAATTTGCTTATCATTTTTTCATGGCTCTTGGTATGACTATTTTTTTATGTATGGCTTATGATTTTGATTTTTTGTATTGCTTTTAAAATTAATTTTTATTGAATTTAATATATATATATATATATATATATATACACACACACACCAGTAAGCAAGGGATTAATTTCATGGAGCAGATGATACATGGAGGCCTTGCGTTATGAAGGGGTTAAAGAATTTCAAAGGCATGGAATCTGTGATGGATGATTCGTTATTCAAATCCATTTCTTTCTCTTCCCTCAGGGTGATACCGTGCTGCTTCTTCAACCGTCCGATGAGCCTTTGCTTTGTGTGACGTGTCATCCATCCAACGTTTGATCACTACCTAGTGATCAAATGTCAGTTCACCAGCAAATCTGAATGCCTTGTATTTGCCCAATCTGTAGCCACCTAGATTCGTGACAGCTCTACATCATAATCTTCCCTTCCTTCAACTTCATCCGAAGAAAGTGCGAGGTAGATAATAAATAAACAAAGTATTAAAGACAGTTAATTAGGAAATTAGTTTCTAACTTTACATGCCAAATAAATATAGCATAGACAACTAATTCTCTTTGGCTCCTCTCCATGCCATCTTCTATTTACCTTCTTCTCCATCTTCACATGAAAAAAGAAATAGATATCATTCAGCGGAGATATGATGGGTGATGCGAATGACGTAGAAGCTGCTGCTAACCCTTCTTTCTCTTCAAAAAGAAGAGCAGCTTATTATATTTTGAAGCTGAAGAGCAGGAGAAAGACGACAGAATCATCTCTCGTGTTGTAGTTTACGCCTTGTTTTTAATAATCATCAGTGCATGCACCACCACCGGCACCTTATAATTGCTCCACCCACAATTACCCGCCTTCCATATCGACTCCCTAGCCGTCTCTAATTTCGATATCTCTACCTTGGGAATAATTGGCAATTGGGTTCACAACCCCAACAGTAAGTTCCAAATTATCTTTGGTCAGATTAGCATAGACTTGTTTTATGGAACTCAACAATGTCTTTCATCCACCAACTTGACATCTTTCTTTTTGCGGGGTCTTTGGCCGTTTACAGAGGAAACAGGCTCGGGAGGAGAAGTACTTGGTGGGGAATCAACTAGTTAACCAAATGACTATGGACCGAAAGAGTGGTGCCATCAAATTTAATATAAGATTGAGGGTGCTTCCTGCTTTTAGGGTTGGTGAATCAGTAATACAGGACATGCGTTATTATTTATATTGTAAGGATTTGATGGTTAAATTTGAGGGTCATAATGGTCATGGAATGTTTACCAATGCTACTAGTGTCGTCTGCACCATTCGTAGTCATTATTTAAAATGAGTAATGCTAAATATACCAAATTATAGATCAATTTTTTTAAACCATATATCTTGTGCAACATTTCATGCATATTTTTTAAATACATGAAACTGGAGGTAGGTTCTGTCATTATGCCATTTGAATTAAAAAATTGGTCTAATATTTAGCATTTTTCATTTAATGCTTTTCTCCTTCTCTAGTAATCTAGATCGAGATGGAGATCATTCCCCAGCTTGTGATGGATTTGGTTAAGCCCAAATGATTTGATCATGCCCTTAAATGATTTTACTATTTAGGATAAGTATAAATTTGAAATGTCTAATATATCCTAATTTGTTTTGTTAAGCCCACAACATTCTAGAGCACGAGCTCGAGCACGACGGACTAAGGCGAAGGGTTCTCCGGCAACATATGGACATTCTCTCTGCACCCAGCGCCGGTGAAGCCCGTGAACACTGGCGGCATCTTCACCAGCAGTTGATTCTTCTCCGGAGCTGAGTCACACTCCCTCTTATCCCTCTCTTCTTCTCTGGAGAACTTATATATATATATATATATATATATATATATATATATATATATATATATTTTAGTATAACCCAACAGATTTTGATGATTTTGTTTGGATCAAAGAAGGGAAAGAAAAATCCAAATCAACCATGAAGCTCTCGTGTGAGGAAAAACAAAGTTGCAGAAATAGTAGAAGGAGAAACAGAGCAAGGAAGAAAAAAAAAAAAGGGTCGTCTCGCCAAATGATTAGCACACCCACTTCACACAAACCCCAAACCGCAGCACACACACAAGGCACAATACACACAACCAATGCCTAGTGCACACTCTAGGCTTGCAGCACCTTAATTGAACAGAACTTCCAAATTAAACTCAAAAAGCTCCAAAAGATGTCCTTAACTCAATCTCAGCACAGCAGCAATGGCAACTCCTTAAACAAAAACAAACCAGTTCACAGAGGCATTCCATCAAACGGTTGGTGGGCAAAATTTCTGGCAATGGGGTTGTGATGTTGTTTGGGGCTGAAAATGGAAAGTAAGAAAAGAAAGAAAAGAAGATGAAAGAAGAGTGTGGATTATGGATATGTGTTTGTTTCACAGTAGTAGTGGAGCAATGGTGGTGATGGCGGTTGTATATGGTGAAATGGGAAGTAAATGATGGGAAATAGAGATGAGAATGAAAAAGGGGGTGGAGGCGTGCTTTGTGGATAGTGATGGAAAGATTTGGGAGAATGGGAAGATTTGTGGATAGTGGGTGAGAATGAGGGAGGGAAGGAGATGATTAGGGCAGATTTTCAAAATGGGTTGGGGTTATAAATCATAATGAACACTTATTTGGATTAAGGTTATTTTAGGGAAGTATGTGGTGTTCTTATAAGTTATTAGGGTAAACTTAACATAGAGGGTGGGCTTATAGTTGGCAGGGGTTGTAATATCAGCTCTAAAAAAAAAAAAAGATGTATTTGGTAAATTCATGGATATGGACTTTTATAAATAGTCTGCTACTCAAAAGTCCATTTAGGAGAAGTTAGAAAAATTAGCTTTTTAAAACCCGTCTTTGTAAAAAAAAGTATAACTTCCTTACATTTTTTTTATGAAGGACTTTTAAAATATGCACGTGCCAAACACTATTTCTTTTTTTCCAAAATGATTTCGTAAAAAATCCATCCTACAAATAATTTCTTCACAAATGATTTTCTATTCTAGGAAGTTATGCCAAACGCTACCTTAGTTTTCGGCTCAACTTCTCGATATGTTAAAATAATATGCAAATAAAACTTTTGAAATATCATCCTTATCCCCATATATATATATATATAGTCTCATTTTTATCTCTATGTTTTTTATTTAATACCCATTCTTTTATCCTTTAGTATTTTTATAAGATATGATATAGCAAATAAAAATGGTTATGATAGTTTAGTACTACTATAATAAAATAATCACATGTGTAATTTTCAACGCCAATGTTAACAAAATTAACGTAGTTCTAAATTTTAAAAATAATAAACAAAATTAACGTTATGATTATTTTTTTTTATAGTAGTTCTAAATTATCATAACCATTTTAGTTGATATATCATATCTAAATTCACAAACACCAAAGGATAAAAGAATATGTATTAAATAAAAAACATTGGGATAAAAATGAGATTAAAAATTAATAATAATAAACAAAGTTAAAATGTGGCTAGCCTAGGTGGCAGGAGGCCAGGGTGGGGTTTGGATAGTATTAATTTTTCTTTTCGTTTTACTCTTATAATAAATATATTAAGAAGGTTAGAAGTTTGGTTGGACGTTAAATTATTTTTTGTTTTGGAAGAGGTTTTGGCCGCATTTTAGAATTTAACAGTTTTCTAATTGGTGAATGCATGTGTCCATTCCCTTGGGTAAGTGAGTCCTCAAGTTGACTCCTTATTAGAGTTAGTGGTCCTATGGGTTGGTGAGTAAGTCACAACCCTTGGACGAGAGAGTCCTTGAATTAATCCTATTATTCTTTTTTATTTTGAGAATCATGTTTCATTTTCAATCTAGTGCAATTTCCATCTTCTTTCCCTCTTATTTACCTTTATTTTAATTTAATCTTTATTTGAGCTGCATTAAATTGGTATCAGAGCAGGTTAATCTCTCTGTTGTTTAATTTGTTTGAAAATTTATTCTTTTTCTTTAATAGTGAGATGTATAAAGAAAATATAAACTAAGATTTAAGATCGATTGCCTTTTAGGTTCTTTGTAAATGACTTTTTGAGTAGAGTAAATCTCCTATCATAGACGAAGAACCTATCAATTATACAATCATGGGTTTGGATAAAATTCATGTAAAAGAAAAGATGTGGGAAAATCCTTGTCTTTGATGAAGTCATATTCATTTGGGATTGAGGACATAAATTTTGTCATGAAAAGTATGGAACAAATTGATTTTGCACGTGTATTTGATATGAATGACGATCCTTTTCCTTTGGAGTCCCCGAATGGGGAAAATTTTATTCTTCTAAAATGTAAATATACTGTAATGGTATGGAAGCTTAATGAAGAAGAACCGATATGAATTGTAGGTCTTTACCATCAACTATCAAGAAAGATGACAATAGAAGAAATGCCTCACCACCTAGGGTGCATTTTTTAAAACTTTGTTTTTAGTGTACAATTATATTACCTTTGTACTAATTGGGCCCATTTTGATAAGCTTTTATTTCCAATTTTTTTTTTTACTTTTAAAAGTAAAAAGATGAAAATTTTGAGTGCAAAAAATTTGATAGTAATTGAGGTAGTAAGAAATTATTGCTTCCTAAATTTTTAAAACCAACTACCAAAATTTTATACTATAGAAAATATAAAAAAATTTTATTCTTTTTTCTTTAAAAGTAGAAAAATAGAAAATAGAAACCTATCCAAACGCGCCCTAATGGACCTCTTGTATGGCTTTTAAAATCATCCCATCCCATACAACACGCATTTTCTCAATTTTCTCTTTCAATTATTTTCATTATTTAAACATCATCATAGATTTTGTCGGAAGGAAATGAAATATTCTTCCCGACAAAAACGAGGCCTAGGAAATTAAGCCCCACCAAAACCACGGAAGGAACAACGACACAAACGAACAAAACTCGTACCTTGTTACACTTAAATATTTGGCGGCGGATTCAGCCATGAATTCTCCTTAAAACCTTCAACGTACACATGCTTGCTTCTTCACTTCTTTCTCACTTTCTCTTACACAATCACATTAACTACTACTCTCTGCTCACAATTCGTACCAACCTGCTATACGTTCGTACGTATACTGTATACAGGTATGGGGTTCGAAACGGTGTCGTCATGGTCGCCGGGGTTGGGGTTGGCGGAGGCGGAGGCGGCGGCGGCGGCAGAAAGCGTGATAGTGGTGATGGATGCTCACCGGAATAAAGGAAGCATAAACGCGCTTGAATGGGCTCTTAAAAACGTTGTCCGTCCCAAAGACACCGTTCTTGTTCTTGGTCTTTTAAACGAATTCGGAAAGAAAAACTCTTGTTTTCCATTTCACATGGGTATCGGCATCTCTGGAATATGTAAGCACAACCTCCCACTTTAACTACTTTCTCTTCCAAGGAAATTAATTTATTATGTAAGTGGAAAATGAACTTTCTGTTGGTTTCCAAAGATTATAATATGCATTTTATTATGTAAGTTCATATATATCCTCGTTTTCGCTAGAGGTGAGATTTTGGATTCGAGAATATAGAAATGCATTGATACTCATTTATTGGTACTGGCAATTTGGGGATTAGGTAACTTCTATTGTTTGGAAAAAAAGTATAGTACCATGAATAAAATTGTGTGAGAGAGAGAGAGAGCGCGCGCTAACCTTTGAAATCTCGGAAAATGTTAGATGGACAAATTTTTAAAGCAAATGATGTGATACTGTAATAAAACTTTTACTTTTGTGCATTTCAAAGGAGATTTTATATATCTTCTTGTCACATCATTTGGTTTGAAAATTTTAATTTAAAATTTGATCCTCTTAAATCTCATGCACTTCAGAAAAGTGAAATAATCACTTTAACTTGGCAAAAATTTTGTATTAGGGAGAATATGTAAGCTCTCAGCTTCTTTTCTCTAACGAATTTTCAGATTTTCTATCAACTCTTTAATATGTTTGTTTCCAAAGAAATAAATTGTAAAAAGGATTCTGTTGAGGAAAATAAGGAACTTCAAATGTGATACTTCATATAGTTGCTAAGAAAATTGGGGAAATAAAATTAAAACTAAAATTTTTTGGATTTCCTGTTATTTTAAAAGTGAAAATCTTTCTCAAACCTAGCCAAATAGTTGTCTAGGCTCAATAACAGCAAATGTGAAGAATCTAAGATTCAAGATCTAATTAAATTTCTTTTCTTTTCCTAAGATTCAGCAAATTTCTTTTCTTTTCTTTTCCTAAGAATCAAAGATTCAGCAACCAAACAGAGCATAGAGAGATAATTTTTCCAAAAGCTAATTATTAAGACATAATATAATTTCCCTATGCTTTGCAACAATTATCTAATCGAGTGATTTTTCCATTTTAAAATCTTAATTAGTTACAAGAAAAGCACACAAGCTAACTTTTTTCTTCTTCTCTTTTTTTTCCAAGCAACAAAGTGTCCATCAATCAGAGCCCGACTAATCCGTGCTCTCCGTGTGGGCCACTGCCCAATGGGATCGTATAACTCCATGGCTATTAGTCATGGCTGGTGGCTGGCAAAAAAAGTTAGGCTGATTTCGAACTTAAGATGTCTGAATTTACACCCCTTGCAATCCCAATATATATATATATATATATATATATATATATATATATATATAT
>JAESVK010000136.1:1046965-1064409 GCA_017140935.1 Hamamelis virginiana
ATATATATATATATATATATATATATATATATATATATATATAAAAGTGCTGATCCTGTAAGGACGTCCTTACCTTACCTATCTTATTGTTAGTCCACATTCACTGGAATATGTATTTTGAAAAACTAACCGTTGGATTAGAGAATCTGCTCATGTATGTTATGTCCGTAAAAAATCACAATGATCCAATGGTCGGTTTCAAAATATAGATTGTTAAACACTTGTTACAGCATGAACTGTCGTATTCCTGTCTTTCTCAATCATGGGATCTTTCCAAGTTTGTTAGCAACTGGAAAAAATAAAATAGGATAACACCCAATAATGAATGAAAGAAAGAAGTGTGATATAATAAGTTAGAACTGTCATTGTAAAATGACCTCAAGTTTAGAACTGTCATTGTGGTAAAAATATTGGTACTTCCATGCCGAAAATGTTATATCCCACATTTTAATGGGCAAGTTTTCTCATGAGAATTTTGGAAATTATCCCTAAACTAAGTCATCAAATTCTCTCAACAATCATAACAAAGAAACAGTGTCAAGGTGTAGCATATAGTCGAGTCGTCCATACTATAGGGTTTACTGCCATGACCTGATCAATAAACCCCCCAAAACCATTGGCTGTGCTTTAGATTTTGCAAGAACACTAGTGATCTAGCTATAAATGTGGGCAAGGGCTCCGTGATATCGCCCAGGTAGTCCTGAAGTATGCCACCATCAAACTTCGATGTGCTTAAATTATGTTTGAACTCTCTGATTCATTTAGTGCACTAATTGCACCCTCATAGTATCTTTGAAGGACAGCAAAATAGAGAGCAAGTGATTTATTGTGCAAAGTGCTGGGAGCGGAAATCCCATGAACTCGTGATAGTGTTTATGGATCATGCCACAAAAAAAAAAAAAAATCCGAATCCATTAACATGAACAGAAGAATCCGTACCTTGAGATCTATCTGGATTGATCTCAAAAATCACGAATGGTTGATCATTGCTCGATCCCTTGAAGCCTTTTACCGTATTCCTCAATGCCAGAACGTGAAGAGAGAGTGGCTCTCTATGTGCTCTCTTTGATGGACGGCTGCCTCTAGGGTTTAGAGAAAATATTTCGTCTTAATCTAGAGGCTGCCCAACATGGCATATATATAGGCTATAGTAAGGACCTAAAGGCAAATAAGTTTTGGGCTTCCAATGTAAATATTAAAACCTATTTACATTAATTATAATTCATTCCACTAAAGAATTATAATTGCACTCCTTAACTTATTCGAAATTAAATTTCGAGCTCTTTATTATTAAATACTTATTAATCTCCCCACGTTAAGATTACAGATACCCGTTGATTAAATTAAATTACTGACAATATTATTTAATCAACATCTATTAATCTCCTTGAGACCTTCCACTTAACTTATTTGATATGTCGGATACAAAATCCACCTGCAGGGTTTGACATAATCAAAACTTATAAGTATCCTCAAGGGGGTATCATCAATCCCTATACCAGGACGTGGATTCCGTCAATAATAAATATTCACCATACAATTAATGTAGTTATCCAACTCATCGAGATTATTGACCTATAAAGATCTCACTCTTTATGAATCAAAATAACTAACAATAAATGCATGTGTCCATTAATTATTTCGGGATTAAGAGTATAAGTATTCATAATAACCATGAGGTATTAATTATTTTATGTGTCAGTATAAAATAATTACCTCAATACGGTCCCGTTCAATACACACAAGTGTACTAGCACAAGAAGTTGAAACTAAACTATTCCCCGTAGTCAAGACAGACCTACTGAAATCATGTGCTACAATCTTACCGATGGTGTGTCCAACTCCATCTCAGATTGTGAACAATAAATTTATATTCTACAAGAACTGATGATCTGATCTTCTGTGTGTAAGCCGAATTCTACACACCAGATCATCTACTATGTAGAATAAAAGACACACATACATAACATTAGAAGATAATATAATGCAAACATAGCTCATACAAATTCTCATTTAAAATGCAATATCAGAATTCATTAATAAATAAATACTAAGGTCTATTAAATAAAAACATGGCTTTTAATATATAGCCCTAACACAAAGGATGTCATCTGTAAAATTGTGATTTTTTTCAAAATTATCAAAAGATTTAGTAAAAATAGAACATGGTTTAATTTGCAGTGTTGGGCTCCGAATCATTGAACATCAAATTGCATGTTTAAATTTACAAAGGGGTAAGCCAAGGAGATAAGCTTACCTCGCTAACCTATACTTCCGAACTCATTTATCCTTCATTGAATGAGATCTTAATACTTTCGACACAGTATGCTGTTTGGACAATATCTCAGCAATGAGTTGGCGCCCAAATAAGTCAGAGTTCTTGAGAATTAGGTTTCTCGTTGATGAATCAACAACATAACTTTGACCAGGCATCCACTGAAGCAACTGAACAAACAGTTCCTTCTTTTCAGGTTGTGCAATATAACGTGATATGGCCATCTGAAATAGCTCCTGAAATTTAAAAATAAAAATAAAAATAATAAGAAATAATAATACATCAAAATAGATTGAGTTGAGGAATTACATGGAAAAGCTGCTACACAAATGTTCAGTGCAACAACTAGATTTTGGTAACTTTCAAGTCGTAACACCCGCTCGTCTCCCCATCGCCCCCACCCCCAATTCCATATGTACATGTGCTTGTGTGAGCAATGAGCACTCATGCACATGCACGTGCAAACACACGCAAGCAGACCCCACAGGGTCATAGGTTTTTTTAGGAGGATCTGAAACAGATATTCGTCATGACAACATATTTTTCATGCTTGTGGACAATTTTCTGCATGAAAATCAAAAGAGAAAATCTTGAACTGTGTATTCAGACCTCATTCTTCTATGAATGGAATTTCAATTGGAATAAAATGATGGATGGATCCCAAATAAGATGTCTACATGGCTAATAATAAGGAAAATTAGATGATTTTGGACCATCTCATATTGCGATGTTATTTTAGATCAGGAAAAATGTGCCGCCAACAGTTTTCAATCAGATGATTTGAAAATCATCATATCATGATGCCTTGGGCATTTACAATCTCCAAAGTGTAGCTATCTTATGGTACACAAAACATGTCACTTGTCCTGTCACCATGTTGAGAACCCATGCTTAAGTTCTGAGCTCAGGTTCAAGCTGCTTCCCAAATAAAAATCAACTTTTAAACTTTTTTAAGCATTTCACCTAAACCCATGATTTTTTTTACCTGATCAATTTTGTAGCCAGAACTGTGGATAGCCTTCATGACATCATTTATCAAGTTGATATTACCAGACTTCATGAATGTAGTTGCAAACTTCTTTATAGCGGGCCGAGAGATCAACCCTGCATTGTCCTGACCAAAAAATAATTCTGAGAGAACAACAAATCATAAGACAAGGAGAACAGATATAAAATTCCATAAAACATCATAGCATACCTTGACTACTACATATGCATCTTTGAGAAGCCGACCAGCAATGAGAATGTGCAGAATCTTCTCATGCAAAGCCTTACATATTGCTCTCTTGCCATATCTCAACATATTGTAAACAGAAAATGCTTCTGAATGGGCTCTGATTTTACCAAGATGAAAAATTAAGGAGGAACAAAGTTCCTGCAAGATAACAAAGATGCTATTAATTTACAGTCCCAATCCTTTGATTTAACTCATAATCATAATGAATTTCTTTAAATTCGTGGGACACAACCCTTTTTCCAAGACTAAAACCATCTTTGGACATCTTTAGCTTCATCACATTTTAATCCTAAATTACAAAAAACCAGTCATGGTGGCTAACCTTACTAAATATCTTTCTAAAGATTATTCAAAGTACCTTCGTAACAACTTTTACGGGGAAAGAACTCCACAATAACAACTTTAATTAAACAATGTCAATCAGTGTGACTTGAGTTTCGTGTGATAGAATATATATGAATTTCCCATAACAATTAGAAATGGTTTTATGTGGTTGGAACCATATCTACCAACATAGTTTTGAAGTATCACAGTACCAATGGCGGGCCTAATAACATCTTTGCTCAAAAGGCTGGATACATCAACCAATGTTATTTGTAATCAAACCAAGTTGTAAGACTGGTTCGAAAAAAATTAATATCTTGCTTTAGTGAAGAAAGATTATTGGTTGGAATTAGGAAACAATCCAAACACTGACTTCTCTTCTTCCAGTATATATAACAATACAAGAGAAGGAACCCTAACTCTCTCATTTTTGGTGTTGTCACAAGCTTTTCTTATTCATTTTCTTCTCTCCTTTCTTCTTCATTGTATTAGTCAAACACATAAAACAACTCCCTTCTCCATTACAGCATGCCACAGATGAGGGAGAAGTGCAAGAAGAATTTATCAGTGATGATGCACCAAAGATGGTTAGTCATGATATGCCAGAACATGAAGTTGTTGAGTAAGACAAGTATCAATAGTTTATGGGAACAGTATGTTATTTGAGTTCATTTCCAGGTGATTCATAGTAATCTCTATTCACACGCAAGAAGAACAAAATGAGTCATTCAACTCAAAACAGTCACACCCAATAACAATCGGGTTTGTTTTTGTAGCCCAGCAGAGAAGTATGTTTTTTAGAGAGATGTTGAGAGAACTGTTTAAAAATCCATACAGAAATTTCTATGAATTGCATATCCATATTCACACTTTCACAGATAGAAAGTGAGAAGTGAGAACTACCAAAGGCTTCCAAATTGTTTGTAAAAAAGAAAAGCGGAATTTTTTAAACCCAGTTAAAAAACTGGATGCAGCACTTGTTATTAAGAAGTGATAAATTAAAGGACATCATACCTCCCCAGGTTGGTGGCCTTTACTGTGCATGTCCTCCATGGTTCGATAAGCAAGCAGATACAACTTCTCCTTACAGAAATATTTTATCAGGATATGAAAGGTATTATAATCAGGACTGATTGCTAATTCATCCAACTTCTTCAGCATTTGCATTACACTTTCCATTTCACCTGCTCTGCAGTAGGCACAGAGCATCGTATTCAACATAACCAAGTCATATTTGTCATATGTGGCTTCAAAATCTCTAGCTAACTGCTTTGCCTCTTCCAAAAGCCCACCTCGGCAAAATGCTGAAATCATGATACTGTGGGAATAGCCATCTGAAGGTGGGAAACAATATCAAATAGTTCCAGCAAAGAGGTCAGAATACACATAGCTTCCAGCAAGGACTCAAAATATAATGAAATGTACCTTGCACAGCTCAGAATTAAATATAGTTATCAAGTCACTATTCACCAAATTAAGTATAGCAATTTGCAAGCGACTCAACAATTATACAGGCTGAGTCTTACAAGCACAAACATTCTTAGGTTGGTTCCTAAATCTACACATGAATTTTAGTGCATTGTGAGTCTCTAATGATGGGATGAATAATTTGACATTTATTAGAAGCTTTCAAGAAGGCTCAGACATTAAACATACCAGATTTCACATGTTTTTCCTTCATCTCACTGAAAACTGATTTAGCCTCAAGTATGTGCCCAGACTTAGCAAGGCCATCCATCAATACACAGTATGGCATCTACAGATTAATTTACAGTTCATGAGCCACAGTAGTACAGTTTAAAACAATCTGAAAGCTAAGGTCAGCAGTAGTTGATCAAGCATATGTGAATTGATATCAGCAAGTAAGAGCATAAAAATAAAAAAATAAAAATTAATAAAAAAAAATTGCCTGGTGTTATACATGAAGAGGTATTTACAAGTAAACTACACACTGAAATTGTCATAATCAAATCTTTGACGAGAAAAAGTTGCAGTTCAATATCCTATACAAACATTACCAGGGCACCATTAATTCAGAAAAACAAGCTGCTAACTGACTCACAAGCTATAAATGATTCTTGCTCGAATGCCTCAAAACAGAATTATTCTAAGAGTATATAATGAATATTGGTAATAGACCACCCGAGGGTGTGATGCTTTAGGGTTTATGAGCAAAGGTTAATGCCATCTCATAAAGAAAACATATAAAGAACTGTGATAAACCCTAAAAAAAGTAAAAGTAAAATTTTAAAAATTTAGAAGATGCAGAGCCAAGATTATAGAACAAAGATACAAACCAAAATGAGTAAAAGTACAATTATTATAAAAATAAAATAAATAAATAAATAAAATAGAAGAAGCAGAGACTCAGCCCAATTTTTTTTATCTGATTTGAATACAAATTTCCTGTTAACTTACTAGATGATCTCTGATGGGCCAGATCCTTATGAAGTTTGATAAAGGAATACCATTTAGATCTTAAGTACATTCTCCTAAGAGAAAGCCATCTTAGATAAATTCGTCAATATCAGCTTTTGTGCATATATAGAAGATTAAAAAAGAAAAAAAAGTGATAAGGTCTACCTCATCTTCAGCATATCCCAAAGCTTCCAGCTCAGTTAATAGTTCTCTTGATTTTTCAAACAAGCCTCCTCTAACATATACCTTTAATAAAGTCGTCAAAATAACCTGCAAAAGCTTAGGAAACATTGTCACTAGAATCATGACAGCAATTTAACTCATTTATAAAAATAAAATTAGAGAGAGAGAGACTATAAAGATTTCAGCATTTTGTTCAAAAGAAACATGAATAGAAAATATAAATCGCAAAAATAATTAAAGTCATCTATCAAATATGTGAAAATAGTCAAGAAAACTTCAGTTATATGTGTGTTTGTGCACCAGATGCTTATACCATAAGTTTGAGCTAAAGTTTCAGACGCACTGATTAGCTGCACTCATATTTGTCTCTTAAAACCTAAAGCATAAGAGGAAAGATAGCAACCAAATGAAGAAATGAAAGACAAATCTCCTCAGAGAACAAGGATGTCCTGCATTGAGAATTTCAATGACCCGCATCAAGAAAAATTATCTGCAAAATATTTGTCTAAAACTAGCAAGTGTAGATATAAGTTATAACTGATGGCTTTGCAAAGAGAAAGGAGTGAAATTGCATTAACATTAAAAAAGATTACAAGAGAAATTATATTGGTCCAACCCTAATATACCAAAAGGACAAAACTATCCTTCTATCATACAAGTAGTACAATTTATCTAACACAACCCACAAACTCATGATGTGACAACACATCATGAGTTTGAGGGGGGGAGTGAGTTGTGTTAGTTTAGTTATTATAGTTTAGATTTCTTATAGTTTTTTACTTGCAATAGGTTTCTATTCGAGTCTTTTACTTGGAGTAGGTTTCTCATTTATATATAGGTCAGTATACTCTTATTTTAGAAGATTGAATAAGATTGACAGAATTCTTTTGGCTTTTCTCTCTACATTTCTGAGTTTCTAACACTTCCATCTCCAATTTTATGTTCAAAAAAACGTTTATTTTATATATGAAATTATTCCAACATATGTTTTCCTTTTTCCTGCCCATTTAATAAACATTTTATTTTTAATCATGAAAAATTGGCCAATACTCATTCATGGGCTTGGCAGTGCAGCCAAGACCAAGTTGTCTCTGAGCCTGCCGATACCAAAAGCCACAAAGGCACACTCATCTCTTTAAATATATCACCAATGAAAACAAATTTGAATATTCCACTGCTGGAAAAACCATAATATTTATTAGCAAGATAACATGAAAACAAACCTTATTTGGTACTAACCCTGCAGATTTCATGTCTTGAACTAACTCATCAGCCTTCTTATAGTTTCCATCAATTGAGTAAGCATTGAGCAGTGAACTGTAATGAAATACATTAGGAGAATGACCTTCATCCTTCATCTGGTTAAAAAGGTTCTCTGCTTCTTCCCATCGATTATTTGAAGCACAAACAGCAAGAAGTGTCCCATAAATTACACTGTCCATGTGCAGCCCATTTTGTTGCAGCTCCTGAACCAGCTCTAATGCCTTAGAGTAGCCCTGTTTGACTTTAATGCAACCTGCAAGCAGCTAATGATGAAAGGAGACAATAGGAACAAAAGTCAACCAAAGAACCTCATGAAAAGTGAAATAGCATAAATTGCAAGAACATTTCCAACATCCCTATAAATTTATAAGCCATTGAGACAAGCAAGAATGACAAATTAGACCATTCCATTTTGTTTACCATAACATTCAAACCAGTACATATTGCTTTCCATAGCAATTAAATGAGCATAATTATTCTCATTAGAAGTATATTATTAACTTCATTAATAAACCTTTCACATAATAATTCTAAATACTTTTCCGGATAATAGAACAGAATTGGTGTGAACATTTGACACATGCAATCTCTTTAATAGGCCTACTTTTGAATATTCATAGTGTTTCCTCGACGTGGGTCTGTTCATAGCTTAAAGGAAATTGTCATTCGAGAATGCTTTGCTAAAAGAATTTGAGCATTCATGTGACATAATTTCTACCATATCATGTTTGACATAGACAAAGGGTGTCAAACAAGGCAATTCGAAAAATTTTAGACATGTGAACAAGCCTATGCATTTGTGCTTTTTTGACCTTACTATGCCAATGATATGCATCCTTCTTCATTTGGGCTTGTGTATGTGCATGGAAGAACCATAAACAACAAAATAATGATGAAAGTAATAACTTCAAAAATAGGTTCCATAACAAAAAAAGAAGAAGCATAATTCACTTGTTCTAGCACATATTTTTGTAGGAAATGAAGACCTCTTTTTTAAGTGTCCAAACAGGGGTTGGGAACAGGTGTAGTATCAAAAAGAGTGACACGCCAATTGTTGATAATGAAAAGTTTCCACCATATTCTATGTATCATCAATTTGCTGATTGTGGTGACTAACTTCATTTTGCATGAAAAATTGGTGTTTTAAATGCTACGAATTATTTGTGAGATATGAGTTGAAATTTCATACCGAACTATACGTAACAATGTCGGGTCTTAAACCACCCTGCTTCATCTGATGAAATAATTTGATACTACTCTCAAACTTTCCATTCCTGACCAAACAACTTAGAACGGAGTTACAGATGGAGACATTATTTTTGGTTGATTCATCCTCTATTCCACTGTATATTTCTAGTGCCTTTACAGGATTGAGGCTCTTCCCAATGAACTTTATATAACTGCTATAAGAAAAAACACTGATCTTCCTGTGCTTCTGCATCCACTCAAAGAGCTGCAATAACCACAAACATGCAACAAGATAGTAAATCACCAACCATGGGAAAGTGAAATTAAACAAATCAGTACACTAGGCTCAGTATTCAGTGAAGATGGAAAAGAAAGAAACCAATAAACCATTAAAATGCTAATAGAGGCTGATGCAAAAGCACCTAAACGACGAAATACGTCTTCAAATAATTATTAGAGTAACTACTAACTAGTTATTTTTCTTTTTAGATTTATAGTTTCAGTTTTAATTTAAGTAAGGGTATTTTAAGAATTTTATCAAGTCCAGGAACAGGCCAGCCTGATGGGTTCAGGTTTTTGTACTGGGTTGGGTTTTTTTATTTAATTGATGACCAAGTAACCTGGGGACCAAGTATATTAGAACTCTATAAATAGGTTGTAATAATCCACTATGGCAGTAGTGGATATTTTGGTTTATAATCAATATCAGAGTGGAACTCTTCTACATGTTTAAGAGTGGAACTCTTAAACATGTTTAAGAGTGGAACTCTTAAACATGTTTATAATAAATATCAGAGTGGAACTCTTCTACATGTTTAAGAGTGGTCCTCAAACCCACCCTCACAGAGTAGGTTCTTTCTCTCTTGCTCTTATATTCTGTGTGTTTACTTTTTCTCCATGGCTGCAACTGAAATAATTCCTATTGCAACCAAAGATTCCCTTTGAAAAATTACTGGTGCAGTCCAGAAGATGCTGGACTGCACCAATAATAAAGGCGAGAAGAATGGTGCAACGTAAAGAATACTTTTACTACTCAGTTCATTATTTCAAATTTCCTTCAAGGTAAAGGCGAGAAGAATATGATGAGTACCCTTATGAGTTTCACAAATTGTCACTTCAAAGCCGAATTTTAGAGTAAAGACAAATCAAAAGGCTAAAATATTGGGAGTACATAAACTAAAATTTACAAAGAAAATGTAATATAAATTCTTGGTTGTTTTTTTAATCAACCAAGAATTTCATTTCAAGTCCATGGAACAATTTTCATCAAGTGAGTTGTGAAATAGCATATAGGAGACCATTCAATTTAAAAAAAGTAATATATATATATAAACAACAACAACAACAACAAAAACAAAGACACAAACGGCATAGATGACTTGCAAAAAGATAAAATATAACAAAAAGAAACTTTAAAAAAAAAAAACTAAAATTATTCAGATCAGCACAATCCGAATGACTCCCTAATTCTACAATAAATTAACAATTAAAGGAACCAATAATTAGCATATCAAAGAAAAATATCGCAGTTTTAGAGTTGTTGCACCTGAGAAAGATCCTGCCATCTGTTTAGCTTCCCAAAATAGCGCAGAATGACATTTAAGTCTTGTACCTTCAACATCCCTCCAGACCTGAAAATTAATAATTTCTGTCAGTTATCCCCAGCTATCAATATTAGACCCTTCATCCTATAAAAGGGATGCTTCAAGACAGCACAGCAGAGACGAGCAAACATGAGATCACCACAACAATAGTGCAAGGTAAGGCTTCATAAATTTTCACCAGTCTGAAATAATGATCACTTTGCATTGATGGAAAACGAAATATAAATCTAACATTACTATTGATGAGGCATACATCATTATGATTGTATTGTAGATAAACGATGCTATATTACTGAACTGTTTTGAGTATTTTACATTTAGAGACCTGTTAACCAACCAGTCAATTGGAAAGGCACATACAAAATAATAAATAAATAAAGGAAACAACTTTCATTGAATACCAAGTAAATAGAGAACTTGATACAATAAAATGTTGATCATTTTGTGCTACAAGCCCTATAAAAAGGGTGGGTTCTGCAAGGTTTGGGCTCTTCTATCACTTGGCATGAAACGGGGATAAAAAATAATGCTTTTGAGTAAAGTGAAATAAGGAATCCGCAATTTCTGAGGCATCCCAAGAAAAAGTAATGAGATACTTTAGACTTGATCAACTGTCTACATGACCGTGACCCAGTCCAAAGTTTGAAGGATATGCATTGTAGATCACCTAAAACCACTGCGAATTAGACATGAACATGTATGGCTGCCAAAATTGCAAAGAATGTCAAACATACAGGTACAGTGCACTAAGATAACAATGAATAGTGTTAAAATGATGAATGATATTAAGTTCAGAAATTTTAACAATCTGTAACTATGAAGAATAGTTGATATACATTAGTATTACATAGAATGTAGCCAACTATGAGGCTTTGGCACATTAGAGCCCATCGGGTATCATTCCCGAAAACTGTTTTCTGTTCTCAAAATAAATAAAATAAAATGAAAATGACACAAAAACCATGTTTGGCAGGACATTTCTAGAAACGTTTTTGAAAAATTTTCATCCGCTATCCCAGGCTCCCAGCATTTTTTATCCAGAAACTTACTGATTCTGAAGCATCTCTCCATAGTTATAAATAAAGATGCCAACCATTGATGGCGTAAAAAGATGAAAACATGTCATTTCCCAAGCTACAATACCCATCAGAACTGAGGCATATGCCATAACTAATAACATACAAAATGTTAGCGCAATTGTTAATTGGGCCAGCATACAGTTCAAAAGATATTCAAAATTTTCAACATTTAGTTCCAAGCTAAATTCAAACAAACAATCTAACTCTGCCCATTAATTACAGAAACCCAGTTAAGATTACAGTTTAGGTGGCATTTGGCCCGCCATTTGGAAGGGCTTCAAATGGGCTTCATAGAGCTAGAAGTCCTTCTAAATGTTTCTGTTATTTGGTGACATATTTTAAAAGGACTTCCTAGAGAATTCCGTCATCTAGAAGTTTATTTTCAAGAAGCAAGTTGGGATACCTTTTGAAAATCACATTTCCAAGAAACTAGGGTCCTACTGAAGTCAGAAACTCCAATTCTACCCTCATAAAGTAATATTTTATACCTACCCTACCCCATTCAAAACCACCTTCCTAAAAAATAGGCTCCCACTAAAGTTCAGAAGAAATTAAACTCAATTTTTTCCCATAAAAAAAAATATTTTATACCAATCTTACTCTCATTTTAAAACTACAATCTTATAACACGTGTAACTTTAAAACTTTCCAACAAAACCAATATTAGTATTTACCAAACACTATTTTTTTTGCTAGATACTTTTTCAAAAAGTCAATCTTAGGAATCACTTCCTTGCAAATGACTTTTCAAATTAAAAGCTCCGCTAAACACTACCTTAGTCATCTACCAAACTCAATAGACATGTGAGCAGAATTAAACAATGATGGAGATATTTTCACATATGAAATATATAAGTTTGCAACCTAAATTAATACAAACAACCTAATCTTGCTGCTAATGCATAACCCAGTTGCGATTACACTTCACTATTCAAGAATCACCCCAAATTAAAAAACTATTCATAAAGTTAAATAACAGCAAAGATAATTTGTATCTCACATGCCTAATTTTGCTAGTAATAACAACAACCCAGCTGAGATTTCAGTTTGCAATTCATGGGTCATTTAGAAAACTCAATAAAAATGCCCACAAAATTAAGTAACAAAGGATTCATATATCAAACAATCCAATTTTGTCACTACTTGAAAAGCTTAGTTGAGATTTCCATTTAATTCATGGGTCATTAAACAAAAACCTCAGAAAATTAGGTTACCAAGGAGACAACGTGAAATGTCAAATACATGGGCAATCAACTTCGAAAACTAAAACCTCCACTCAGATGAGGTTAAGACAGTAATTTGGCTTAGTAAAGGTGAGTTTTTATCATTTTTCAGAAAATAAAGCTACTAGAAACGTAAGAATAATTATATTCATTTCTTTAGATCAATTTTCTCAGAAACCAGGGTAAAACTAAAATTACAAGAAAAGGGCAAAGATTCAAAAAAATAGATAGAAACCCTGCAAGAGTTTATAGCAATAATAAGATTTAACAAAGAATAACACGTGCACACGCCGTCATTTCACAAGCCACATCAAAATACAACATGAAGAGAATTTAAGTTATTTGAATGCACAGTGACCTTTTTTTTCCTTTTTTTTAATTTTTTTGGTCAGTGATAATTGTGTAAAAATCCGTATGCATTAGCTTTTCTTAAAATCACTTTTGGAGCTCAAAATTCCACTTGATCTGAGAGATGGGGTGATAATCACTTCTAGACAACTTGAGGGGTGATAGGATGCGTGGCAAAATTTTATATACTAGAAGTGATTGTGGCAAAAGTTTGGAGGCCCCAAATTTTGCCACAATCACTTTTAGTATAAAAATTTTGTTCTGTCTTCATGGTGTGAATATAACTCTAAAGAGATACGTGAAGAGATCGTTCTCTAAAAGTTCTCTAAAAGTGATTTTAGAAAAAGCTAACACAAATATATAGTCGTCCCAGTTGAGATTTCAGCTTACTATTCATGGGTCATCTACCAAACTCAATAAAAATGTTTGGAAAACAATGCACACAATTTCATATATCAAATACGGTAGAAGAAAGATTCAAGAAAAGGGGAACGATTCAAATGAGATAAACAACCTTGCATATACATACATGGACATATACAACAAACAGATATATAAGTGTGTATGAATGCATGTTGCCATGAATTACAAGACCCAGTTGGGATTTCAGTTTACAATTCATGGGTTATTTAGCAAACTCAACAAAAATGGACACAAAATTAGGAACCAATGGAAACAATTTCATATATCAAGAGAGAGAGAGAGAGTGAGTGATAACCTTGCAAGAGCTGAAACCAAATCAGAGGACTGCTGAATTTCAAGAATAGCGGATTGTCTTGCCGCGTAAGAATTGGAGCGATACTTTGGAGTAGAGATAGAAACGTCGGTTGGTTCAGTGTGGGGCACTTTGTGAAAAGTAGTTGCAGAGTTGAAATGAGAGTTCTTGGCTCTGGTGGCGGTTGAAGGTGGTAGAGAAGGAATGTCGAGTGCAGTTACGGGTAACGGGTGGATGAGAAAATGCTGAAACCCACCAACAACTAGAGATGTCTCCATACCTACTGTATTGCAGAGACGGGAAAGAAAAACACTTTGTGAAGAGAGTGGAATAGTAGATATTTGAAGATGAAACCAGACAAGCCTACTTGGGTAGCGCCACCGGCCGTACTTTAATGCCTCACATTCCTATCATTCATCCAAAGAACATAAATTTTTAAAGGGCAAATGAATCCTAAGTTTTTAATTAATTAGGAGTAGTTTTTATAAGGGTTTTATACTAATAGGATCTTGATCTTGATATTAGATCATTATATCAATAAGTCCTTAGATTTTCACAGATATATGACCCTATATTTTTCCAAACAAAAATCGGACAAATATGCCCTCATATCTGTATGAAAATTTTGGTGCGCAAAATCCAATTAAACACAATGCAATACAATATGGCTAAATTTTGGGATTTTTGGTCAAAAGTCTTATTTGAGATACCTCTCTTGCATAAAGTCCTCATATAGGATTTTTAATGGCTAAAGTTCTTTTTTGGCATTTTTTTTTAATGCATGCAGTCTTATAAATTAAATTTATATTTTTAAAATACCAGATTTATCCTTTACACTACATTTCACTATGCCAGATGTCGGATTTCACTGCATTTTTATGCATTTCACTGCAACTTTTATACATTTTATTGCATTTTTTATGCATTTCACGGCATTTTTATAAAATTTCACTGCATTTTTAATGCATTTCTCATAATTTTTATGCTTTTCATTCATTTCACTACACTTTTAATGCATTTTCCCTACACTGCCAGGAACCTTCTCTACATTTCTATCTCTCATGACACTAGAGCACTCAAAAAACAAGGAAAGAAAATGGAAAAGCATCCTCAGATCCTAATTACATCAACATTTTTTAAGAAATAATTTCATGCTTTTTAGAAGAAAAAAAATTAGCAATAATTTTTAGAATGCAGTGAAATCATTTTTAGAAATAATTTCATGAAAAAAAATTAGATCAAGATTTGTTTGATGTAGCAAAATGTTTTCCATTGAAGAAAAATCATATCAAGGTTTGATCTCAGCCACATCTACACCCATCTCCTATGCATCATCTCCGGCCACCACCGGAATTGCAACAATGACAATAACAATTGAATAATCTCCACCAATCTGATCTTCATCGGACTATAGGAGAAGAAGGTGAAAATCACCGCCGTTAATGGATGGGAGACCAAACAACCGGAGCCGCCGTATGTTAGAGGTATGCCCTAAAAACCAATCTTAAAGGACATATCAATTTCATATTATATTAATTTGAAGGGACAACTTGTCGTGTATATTTAAATATATATATATATATATATATGATAAGGTCCATGAATAAATGATAAGAGAAATATGTATCTCAAGTTGTTGAGATATAAAGACTCATATTTCTCATACACATTTATTATAAAATAAGTTCCTGCTCATAAGTTTATTAAAGTGAACATTTAATAAACCGTCAAGAGTATGTACACTGAACATGATCTGTAAGGATATTCTTATGAAGTTTAAGTCAAAAGAATATTCTTATGTTACGTCCATTCATTTGGTAATCCTCAGACTTGAGGCACTATAGTTACCTTATACATAAAACACTAGGGTTTGATAATATCTCGTACATCCTTAACCATAAGGGTGTAATCGGTACTCATTAGCTCTAGTGGGTATGTATGAAGGTAAATGAGTGCGTAAGAAGGAATCATCACTTTCATCTTTGATGAGAGAGAATGTCAAGGTTCGTTCACAAAGATAATTCTCAGTTTTAAATTCATGGCCATGGTGATAGGTGAACTGTGAAAGTGTTTCATTGGGTTCATCTTATTGAGAATTATATTTTGTAGAACATATAACAAGTTGTTAAGATAGGGTTTGACTTAATAACCATGCCCAATTATCTTAACAGTGACATTAGGGGATGAAGGATTAAGTAACAAAAAGGGTTCACATAGTTCTACTATTCACCCACACCTAGGGCACGTCATGACACATTGCTAGACGTCACTCATGACTAGTGAAAGCCTAATGATAAGTGTTATCATTGAGGGAAAAATTGGAATTGTCCCAATTGAACCATAAATAGAAAGTTTATATTTCGGGAACATGAGATGTCCCGGTCCATTACTAGGTTGGGGTGAACCCAATGGGTCACACACAATAGGACTCAAGAGAGCTCTTTAATTTATGAGAGGGGTAAGTTTCTAATATAAAGTAACTTATAAGGTCTCTTTAATTAATAGTTAATTAGGGAGGACTAAGTTGCAAAATATTAGAAACCCTAGTATTTGCTACAAATACAAGGGGATGAGTGCATACTAGCACTAAGCCCACTTAACCCTAAAAATAGAAGAGGAGGCTATCATCACTTTCACCCACCCATGTGGCAGTGACCTAGGGACTCTTCCATGGCAGTGATTTGCTTTCTCTCCCTCTCTAGCTTGGTTTTGATCAAGTGCTGATCAATCGTAAGAAAGTTTAAGAGTCTTGGGTTCTTGTGGATACCGTTGGAGGCTTCATACTTTTGGAGCTCGGATGCGATCAAGGTTTACATCAAAAGCAATCATCAAGTAAGTATATTTAAAGTTGTTTAAATATTGTTCTTGATTTATATTCATGGTTCGATGTTTGTTTTAATATTGGCATGGTTATGATTTGATAAATCAATTTTATAAAAAAGTTTTATACATTGTTTCAGTTAATCTAACGTTTATGAATTGTAAACCTTTCTCATCTCATTGAGATGGATTGTATTGAGTATATATAACTGAACAATGAGATAATTACATGAGATAATAGAAGATAAGGATAAGAACAAAACGTAACAGATCTTGGATACATATTGAAAAGTAATTCTATCTTAACAATCCCCCTCAAGATGAGGGTGGTCGTTGGCGAACCTTTAGCTTATCCCTTAAGAACTGGAAACGAGCAGTACTTAACCCTTTTGTAAAAATATCAGCAATTTGATCATTCGTTGAGATGAACTGTACTTGCAAATCTTTTCTAGCAACCTTATCACAAACAAAATGGAAATCAATTTCGACATGCTTGGTGCAAGCATGGAAAATAGGATTAGCAGTGAGATATGTGGCACCAAGATTGTCACACTAAAGCTTAGGAACACTAGGTAAAGAAATGCCGAGCTCAAGAAGAAGTGACTGAAGCCACGTGATTTCAGCCGTGGCATCTGCAAGTGCCTTATATTCAGATTCTGTAGATGAGCGAGAAACAGTCCGTTGCTTGCGCGAAGACTAAGAAATTAAGTTGGAGCCAAAGTAAATTGCATAACCACCCGTTGAGCGACGATCATCTGGGCAACCAG
>JAESVK010000136.1:1072360-1094187 GCA_017140935.1 Hamamelis virginiana
TTTTTTTTTTTTTTTTTTTTTTTTTTTTTTTTTTTTTTTTATAGATTTACTATGATGTGCTAATCAAAAAAGAAAAGACAGTGAAAACAAAGCATTTTGAGTGTTGGACAGTTGGGGTATTTTCATTGTATTGGACTGTTGAGCTATTTCCGCTGTGTTGGATTTTGGGGAATATTTTCACTGAGTTAAATTTTCACTGTGCTAGGGGTAGTCCAATCATTTTCTCATGTTGCTGATGTGAGATGAAAATGAAATACGGGAATGATGCACGGGATTAATAGCAATGCTCGTATAAAAAAACATAACTTATCGAAAGTAAAATTTGTACAGTATGTCCGTTTTTCTCGAATATGTATGTTGGAAATATATTTTTTTTCTTTTCTTTATAACGCACAAGCGTAGTTGTTTGACACACGTGTGCAGTAAAGCGTAGTCCACAAGAAAACGCTCGGATGAACGGTACGATGAGAATTTAGCATCGACAAATTTAAAAACAAAATAAAAAAAGAAATTTAGAAACAAATCCTAAACTTGAACTTGTGTCAGAAAATACCGCGTGGAACCTCTGAAATTGTGTTCCACCAGGATCGTTCCTCGTAGACTCACCAAAATCAACTCCATCCGCTTCTCTTTCAAAATAAGGAGATATCTCTCATCTCTCTAATCTCTATAAATCAGGAGATATGTCTCATCTCTCTCTATCTCTAATCCTCTATGTGTTGGTATAAGGTCCTTTGAGACTAATATTATTTCCAATTTGGATCTCTTTCAAAATAAGGAGATATCTCTCATCTCTCTCTCTCTCTAATCTCTATAAATCAGGAGATATCTATCATCTCTCTCTATCTCTAATCTCTATATGTTGGTATAAGGTCCTTTGAGACTAATATTATTTCCAATTTGGATCTCTTTCCTCTCACTCACGTTTGTACAAACCTCTCTATCTCTCTTTCTCTACACCCATCTGTGTTTCCAAGTCTGCAAATCTCTCTCTCTCTCTCTCTCTCTCTCTCTCTCTCTATCTAGTGGAAGCTATAATGGGAGAGGTCGCCGGCCGGACGACGGAATCCGTCGCCGGAGGTGAGTACATGGGTCTACTGCAGACACTGGAGCGTAAGGACATTCTAGAGGTTTTGTCTGATGGGTTTTGCCAGCACTGTCGAGGTCTTCTGCAGAGTCGCATTCACAGTCTAATGAGGAGTAAGAAACCCACTTCTTCTTTCTATATTTTGTTGTGTTTCTTCTAAAAATACTTGATTTTCTGTCCTTGTTGGTGTTGAGTTCTGAAGCGGAGAATCAAGCTTCGTGCTTGGATTTAATATTATTCTCGTTATAATTGTTGCTGCTGTTGTTATACATGTTTCAATGATGGACCGCTATCTGGGTTTGTGTTTGTGTTTTTTTTTTTTTTTTTTAAGTAATTAGGGTTTTAGGGTTTCGTTTGAATTTTTGTTTTAATCTTTTCACTTTAGAGAATTTTGATGTTTATATGATTAAATCAATGAAATAGGGTTTTAGGGGTTTGGTTTGAAATTTTGTTCCTTCCTTTTTGTCTATGAATTTTGATGTGTTTATGACTAACTCAATAAACATCAGGGTTTTAGGTTTGGGTTTGAATTTTGGGTTCTTTATCTTGTTTAAGAAGTTTTTATTTATGTGTTTATGACTACAACTCAACAAATTAGGATTGTAGGTTTGGGTTTGAATAGGTGATTCTATTATTTATTTATTTTTTGGGGAATTATAAGGTGTTTTTCTTTCCCCCTATTTGTTTTGTTGTACTTTTAAAAGTTTTGAGAACACAACTTTGAGAGCAAGTTATACTAAAAAAATTGTTCTTTCTTGTAGGCAAAGCAAGTGAAATATTGCCGTCCAATGATCACAACGAACGTTCAGTTGAATTTCTGTCTATGGATGGATCAAGGTTGTGTTCATTGGGGAACAGTTCCGATTCTTCAGCCATCATGTCTCACCATCAAGAGAGCACCTCCTGGAGCTCTATTCTAATCCCCGATTCTGTAAGCTCTACTCGAACCCCTGATTCTGTATACTCAGCAAGTAGAGGAGGGTATGCTGGTAATTCGTCACCAGCATCGGCAAACAGCAAGACTCGATCATTCCATGACTCAGGGTCCGAAATATTGCTAAATGATGGACTTAGTGGAGTTTCCCCTGTAAAGGACAATGGGTTATCGGAGGAGCGGAAAGAGCATATTCGGTTTTCACAAGTTGGTAGGAAGAAAGACTTTGTTCATATTGAAAGGATCAATGGGAAAGCGATGAATGTGCTTCAAGGGCTTGAGCTTCACACTCGGGTTTTTAATGCTGAGGAGCAGAAGAAGATTGTTGAATGTGTCTACAATTTACAGCGGATGGGACAGAAAAGGAAGCTAAGAGGTATGTACATAAATGCTTACTTTCTTTCACTTTTGTTTAATGAGTTTAGTTCTATTTCATTGAGGAGCTTCTGGAAGTTCAAATAACATTGAATCTTAAATGGTTGTAGTATACTTTTCATGCTTTTTTATTTATTTATTTATTTATTTATTTGTGGTTATGTGTGAAATCGATAAACATGGAAAAGGAAAGAGATGGTGGGTGAGCGAGAACGGGGGCTTTAGAGAATCCTCTTTGCATTTTTTTGGGAAAGAGAGACAATTAGAAGTGGAGAGATTGCTGTCTCCCGCATGTGTCATTAATTGGTAGAAAGGAGGACATTTCATAGCTATAACAAAACAAATATTTTTCTTTCATAAATGTCTCAAATATTTATGTTCTTAATTAAATTATTAGGAATTAGGATGTTTATGCACATTTAATGAGTCCATTTTGGTTTACATTGGAATTGAAATGAATATATTGTGTTTTTGAAAGCATTTAGGCAAGTCTAATCAATTTTCACTAGACTTATTGGGCATTTAGGATTTTAATAAAAATTTTAATTGAAAGACTTATATATAGTTTATTTGGTGGTTTTTTAATTGAAAAGAGAAAGGGTTATTTTAATTAGGAAGGTGGGTACACATGCACACTAGAATCTTTGTGAGATGAGAGAGGATTGGGGTTTGGACCCCAAACCACATAAAGCAGAAGCAAGACATCATTTCGGCAATAGCCTGGTGGTATTTGGTGATTATATTCGGCGATGGCTCAGTCCAACTTGCAAGTTAAATTTGCTATGTGATATCCATTAGACTTATTTGATTTTAATGGGATGTTCGCAATCAGCCCGAATTAATTTGAATACATATAGTAAAAGGGCACATTAAAATGAAATTGTATACTTTTAATACATCGAACAAGCTCCTAATCATGGTTTTTATTTTTTATTTATTTCATATTCCCTTCCCTTTTTGTTCCTTAAAATTAAGCCCCATACTTTTGAGATAATAAAGTTTAATTTTCTATCAAATTAAATTGAGAATATGATAATAATATCATGATAGGGGCAAAGAGGTGGAGTTTCTCCATGAGTCTGGAGTCTGGACATAGCAAAATATTTGGAGATGTAGTTCTATAAGATTTTTAAATTCATGATACTCTTTTTCCCTTAAGCTTGTTTATATTCAATTATATATTTCTCTATATTCATTAGCATGTATGCTATTAGGACTACTAAAGAATATAGATTGTGTCAATAAAGACAACGTTTGTTTCATTTGTTTTTCTTGAACTTTATACAGCACGTACATATTCGGAACCAAGAAAGTGGATGCGTGGTAAAGGACGTGTCACAATACAATTTGGCTGCTGTTACAATTATGCAGTGGTAACGTTTCAATGCTTCATTGTCTTCCTTTTTTTGTTTTTTTTTTTATTTTATGGTTATTAATCTTGAAGTGTATCTTAAATCTTAATAATAATTTTTTTTATTGCCTTACAGGATAGAGATGGGAACCCACCGGGTATAATTAGAGATGAAGAAGTTGATCCTTTACCCCCGTTGTTCAAGCAAATGATCAAGAGGATGATTAGGTGGTCTGTTCTGCCTCCGACATGTGTCCCCAACAGCTGCATTGTGAATATTTATGATGAAGGAGATTGTATTCCTCCCCATATTGATCACCACGACTTTGTCCGACCTTTTTGCACTGTGTCTTTTTTGACCGAGTGCAATATTCTTTTTGGTTTGAATCTGAAGATTCTGGATGCTGGAGAGTTCTCGGGTCCTGTCTCTATACCTTTACCTGTTGGGTATGCTTTCTATATCTTCTCTCACCAATTGACTGTTGATTTTTATTAGTACACTATATTATGAAAAATATTATACACTGCCACTTTTTCTGCTGCTTTTATAAGGGTGGGATCTACATGACTCCCACACATGTGTGGGTTTTACCCACTGCGAGGTGATAAAAGTGACAGTCTCTGTCGCACTATTCCTATATTATCTTTATGGGTTTAAATAGATAGAATGATTTGTAACCATGCTTCTCTTGCCAAAGTATATATTTTTACTTGTATTATTGATTTTCTTTTTTTGGTTTGAATCTTTTTTGTATATTATATAGACTAGTTTTTCTTCGTAAGTACTATATGTTAATTTTTATTTTATTGGTTTACTTATTTTTATAACAGAAATTTCCTGCTTGACTGCATTTACCATCAGCTATGTATAGAGAACAACAAGAATTGGAAGTTTTGTTGAGTTGAGTTTGAGTTAATAACTCAGTCGGTATATGTTAAAATCTGTATATGTGGAATGGCTTTTGAGTAGTATGGGGGCTTTCCAACACTAAGAAGTAAATGAATAAAGTGCATTTTATTGTACATAGCTTTTAAAAAACGAGTTGGTTTTGTTTATCCTAGTGATATGCAGTATTATTGTTATGATGTCTAGAGATGACATACTTTCTCTTTTTCAAATTGTCACTTTTGGCGATGATCTTTTTTCTTTAAATGCCACAGAAATCATAATCTTTATGTGGTAGGTATCCAAATGCCCCATGGGTTATTTGTCTCCTTTTTTCCTAAATTATGATTGGTCAGCAATTTCAATAGTTTTTTATTTATAAACTAAGATTTAGTTTGGATGCCAATAAAAATGAAGAAAATATGTCTCTTTGAAGTACTATAACCTTTATTTAATTACTTATTGAGCAAGGAGTTCTCTAAAACTCAGGCCCATTTTGCTCTTTCGATGACAAATAGTCGAGCCTATTATGAGCTCTTAAATTTTCCATGAGATTGTGAAAGAGATTTAGTCTTTCATGATTGAATCCTCCTTTCTTTCTTTCTTTCTTTTTATTTTATTTTTTATTTCCACATTTATTTTTTTGTTTAATATGGGTCTGGAATGTTGATTAGCTGAGTGGTATTGCTTAGCCAAGGAAAATGCAATAAGAATGAAGTATCTTTGATGTTTGAACTCGTCAGGTCAGGTCAATTGAGATGGTACTGTTAAGTGGATAGAAGTGTATTAATAGCCAGCTTGACGGTGATTTCAGCAATGTGATTTCAATCATTTTCTTTTTTTCTTTTTTTTTGGGAACATTACAAAGACAATTGAGAATATTTCAAATGAATGTTATGAGAATCAGATAGGAAAAAATATGTGCAAACAATTTAGATTTCTTTATAATTAATTTTCTTAAGGATCCATCAAACGTTGGATCATGAAACTTTCTGATGTTTAAATGCCAAAATTTTTGTTGATGGCTTGATCAGAGGAGTGCTGCCCATAATGGGGAAGCACACAAGAGAAGATATTAGGCACTTCTTAAGAGGGTAAACTAGTAAAGTAATTTACTTAGTTGTTGGCGTCTTTTAATAAAATGACACATGAAGGTCATTTTTGTCTGCAGACCATATA
This sequence comes from Hamamelis virginiana, assembly GCA_017140935.1. NCBI lineage: Eukaryota > Viridiplantae > Streptophyta > Magnoliopsida > Saxifragales > Hamamelidaceae > Hamamelis > Hamamelis virginiana. The sequence goes on from JAESVK010000136.1 coordinate 1,078,173, forward strand.
TTTTAACTGGAGATGATAGAAGTTAGGTAGTTGGGCTTTTTCGGATATGATCTTGTCATTAGTGGGTTTTACTGCTATAAGAATGATTTAACAGGTTTTTGGGATAGGAATTTTAGTTTAAATGGTATATCACGGGGGGGGGGCGGGGGTTCTATCCTTACTTATTTTTGTTTCTTTCATGGCTTACTATTCTATTTCCTGTTGTGTATAATTGATTTAAGTTATAGTAGTGCAAACTAATTGGGACGTGGGATTTTGAATTTAAATATTTTGCTTAAGATCTCTAAAACCGTTTATATTTTGCAGATCGGTGCTCATTCTAAACGGAAATGGTGCTGACATTGCCAAACACTGTGTTCCTGGTGTCCCGGGAAAAAGGTACTCTTTTATCTTTTTCCACTTGCATACAAGTAGAATTAGTACTACATCTTTCTTATTGTCATAATTATCGCTCTTCTTTCTTTGTTTTGTTCTGATTTTTTTTTTTTCCTTTTTTGGGTTAGGATTTCAATCACTTTCAGGAAAATGGATGACAACAAACTACCATACAAGTTTTTGCCTGAACCAGAATTGCTGGGTGTTAAGCCTCTTGTTCAAGTCATACAAAACAAGCATCAACAGAACCAGCATCAGAATAAAGAACGTAGCGATGAAGAATCAAGGATTGTTAGGAAGACAAGCAGTAACTCATTTTTAGCTGACAGAGATGATTTCCCTCCGCTCGGCAGCTCAAATTCTGTGAATCGGCATCGGGTCAATAAAAGTGGGTCAAAGCAATGAGAGTTCCTCGGCTCGGCAGCTCAAAATTTGTGAACCCGCGGCATTAGGTCAATAAAAGCAGATGAAGGAATGAGGGCTTTGGCGGCTGTTAACTTTAATGAATTGTTTCACGGTTTAGAGTTTTACATTATTTGTAGTTTATTAAAGTGTTGTTTTAGTATTCTTGTATACACGATTTAATGATGGTATGAAAATTTATTGCATTGTATTTTATATATAATTTGAAATGACTTTGTTTTGTTCTTCATTACTATTGAAATGAGTTTCAAATGTTGCATGAATATGATGATTTTATGATTCTATCATCATTTATGGTGATTGATTCCATTTTCTGTAAGAGTTACAGAATGCAAACACAGTTGGTTGTGTAAGTACCACTACACTGCAGTGAGATTGCTTTAGTCATTTCATCATCAATCTAAAAGGGAGGAACAGTGTAGTAATGCATGTTTTATGTCTTCTTCACTGGAGTGACTAAAATAAAGCATCCTCAAGTATGATAGTCTGTCATGTCAATAAAGTTTGCCCAGAAGGCCTTAACAGCCCTTTTAGTTAAATTTATTTATATGTACAAGACCCTAAAAAGGATAACATCCTTCAAATAATAATTGTAAAATTTATGTTGTTATTTTTTTTTACCTTATTAAGCCTTTTTTGTGTGTGTGTAAAATTAACCATTTCTTAAGAATGAGTTGATGCCTTCAAATTTGGGCTGGCACTGGATTAGTGTGGACAAATTTGAAAATTAAGGCCAGATCAGTTGAGTCCATTGCTATACAATCCCAACTTGTTCCATCATTTTGATTTTACACATATATAGTCTGGATCCTGTGTACATACATTAGACTTTTGCGAAACACAACATGAATCTCATAGGTAATCGTGTGATGCATATTTTGAAAAACTGAACGTTGGATTATATAAGCTTATGTAAGCATGAAGTTAATAGATAATTGTGGGATACATATTTTGAAAAACTAATCGTTGGATTAGATACTATACTAATGCAAATCATGTATGCAAAAAATCACAGTAATCCAACGATCAGTTTCTCGAAAATGTCATTGAGAAATTATGATAGTTTTCGACGGTTACTGTTTTTCATAGTCGATATTTTGAGATTTTTGACATTGGATTACCATGATTTTTGGCATGCATGACATCCATAAAAAGAATATCTAATCAAATGGCCAATTTTTCAAAATATGTATCCAACAATTATCTATTAACTTCATGCTTACATAACTTATGTCAGCATATGCTTACTGAATCATAGTGTATATATATACAGTCTCGATCTCGTGCACATATGGTGACTTTTTAGCAAGATGCCTTTAACTAATTATGGAATATGCATTTTGAAAAACTGAATGTTGGATTAGATAATTTTCTTATAGATGTCATGCATGCCAAAAATCACAGTGATCTAATATCAGCATCTCAAAACACAACTATGAATACCTATGGCTGCGGAAAACTATTAGTTTTTTTCAGTGACATTTCTTAGAAACCAACCATTGGATCACTTTTTGGCATGCAAGCATGCACAAGTATAGTATCTAATCCAACAGTAAGTTTTTCAAATTACGTGTCCCACAATGGCGTACATATCAGCTTCATTCTTACTTTAACAAAAGTAAGCATATGCTGACAAGATCATATGTATATTAGTCATGTTTGTAGGTGAACTTTGCATAAGGTGACGTATGTAGAGCCCATTGTAGGACAAAATTTGAAAAACCAACCATTAGATTAGATGAGTTACTTATAAATTTCATGTATGCCAAAATTTACAATTTCCTACTGTCAGTTTCTAAAAAACTAGTTGGGAAAAATTGGTGACATTTTTTTTTTTTTTTAAATTCACAAATTTTCACTATGACATTTCCGTTGGATCATTGTAATTTTTGGCAAACTTTGTTTTGTAAGTAGTTCATTTAATCTGATGGTTAGTTTTTCAAACTTTGTTTTGTAATAGGCTCTACATAGGTCACCTTACGAAAAGGTGCACCTTATAACAATCTCTTTCTCTCTCTCTCTCTCTCTCTCTCTATATATATATATATATATATATAGTCCCGTTCCTGTGAGGGCTTTTCTTTTGGGCAATGTAAAATGAGTATTTTGAAAAACAGACCGTTGGATTTAATATTCTTTGTATGTATAACAAGCATTATATTGTTAAGCATTATATAGGTATTTAATTTTTCACAGTTTTTATTTAAGAAACCAGTGGTCCGATCATTGTGATTTTCGGTATACCTGTCATACATACAAAGAATATTAAATTCAACGGTTTGTTTTTCAAAATACCCATTTTACATTAGTCAAAAGGCCAAGTCCTCATATAAAGAAGTTCTCATAGGAAAGGGACTCATATATATATATATATATATATATATATATATATATATATATAAAACAGAATTGAACCAATGAGTGTATGCTTACATAACCTAATATATATACAGAACTGATGCTGTAAAGACATCCTGACACTTCTTTTCATTAGCCCACTTTCACGAGGAGATTTATTTTGAAAAATTGACCATTGGAATGTTAGATGATAATCTTCATATGTATGTTATATCTTCCAAAGTTGGTTTTTAAAAATACAGACATTTAAACAACTTTGACAGCATCCAACGGTAAAATACTGTAAAGTGTGTTTTACAGACTGTATTTTGAAAATCGACTATCGGATCACTGTGATTTTTGGCAGACATGACATTCATAAGAAGATTATATAATCTAACGGTCGGTTTTTCAAAATATCTATCCTATGGATCCCAAAAGGGGTGAGCTAACAGTAAGATAGGTAAAGATGTCCTTACCTAATCATTTATATATACACACAGAACATGACAAAAATTAAAATCTGGACCACTCACCATCCAACCCACCATTTCTTACACAGCCCATTTATGCCGACCCATTGTTTTAGAGAGAGGGTTGGATCTGAGTGGTCCGGATTTTAATTTGTGATTGACCCTTAATGGATCAGTTTTGTATATATATATATATATATATATACACACACAATAATGATCCAGTTAGCATATGCTTATATAAGTTTATGTGAGCATGATGCTAATAGATAATTGTGGGATACATGTTTCGAAAAACTGATCATTCGATGAGATACTATGCTTATGTATGTCATGCATGCAAAAAATTATAGTGATTCAACAGTTAGTTTCTAAAAAACGTCACTGAAAAAAAATTGTGAGAGATTTCAGTAGTCATAGTTTTTCTGATCTATATTTTGAGATGTTTATATTAGATTACCACGATTTTTGGCATGCATGACATCCATAAGAAGAATATCTAATCCAATGGTTAGTTTTTCAAAATATATATCTCGTAATTATCTATTAGCTTCATGCTTACATAAGATATATAAGCATATGCTGACATTGTAGAGAAGTGACTTTCACCAAAGTCAGCATAAGATCGATAGGTAATTAACAGATATATGTATTTTTAAAAAATGTGATTCTATCAGCATATGTTGACTATGCATATGTATGCCACGCATGTCGAAAATCACAATGATCCAACAGTCGGTTTCTTATACACGTCACTAACAAAAAACTGTGATAGTTTTCATCAGTAAGAATTTTTTACACTTTGTATTTTGAGATGCTAATAATTTGTATTCCTATAATTTTTAGTATATGCGACATCTATGACAAGAGTATCTAATATAACAGTCGATTTTTCAAAATATATATTCCACAATTAATTGAAGGCCTCATGATGACTTTCAGCATATGGGCAAAAAATTAAAATTGAAATTGAATATCTATCTATACTACTTCTAAAAGTGTGCTAAGCTGAAAAACTTTTGATTGACTTTTTTGCCCCCACATAAATTATTGCAGTCAATTTTACCCTTTGTCTTTAATATAAGCACCAATTTAATTTAGTTATCTTAATCGATTAAATATTGGAAATTAATAATTACTTCATCGATAATGTACATTCATCAATAATCCAAATATCTGCTACATTCATGCATGGCCTTGGAGTATCCCAATGTTGTTAATACCAAATAGTTAATTTGTTGGAAATTTAAAAAAGAAAAAAACTCACCATTTTATTTTAGTTATCTTAATTGATTAAGTATTGGAAATTAATAATCATTTCATCGATAATGTACATCATCAATAATCCAAATATCTGTTAAATTTATGCATGGCCTTAGAGTATCCCAATGTTATTAATACCAAAGAGTTTGTTGAAAATTTATAAATAAAAAAAAAACTTTATATCTTATTATATCTTTTATTACATTTTTCCTATATGGCCTATAAATATCAATCTAGACTAAACCATTTGTAATTGAAATTTTTTCCATCTTTTTCTTTATACAAATTTAAAAATTATATATGAACATCACAAATCAAACAGACCAATTGTGAGATTTTATTTGCAATTTACTTTTGAAACTTGGTTTTTGTGATAAATGGATAGGTGGATTATGGAATGTGTTTATTTTATTTTATTTTTCTGTTAATTTTTTTAATTCACTTGAAGCTTTAACTAATTAATTTTTTATGTGTTGGCAAGTTTCCATGGAACGAAGCATGATCTCGGTGCGTTCACCTTTGCTCTGATTTGTCGACTGGTGCAATGTCTTGTTTCGTCATATATATTTAGCTTAAGATATAATAAATATCCCATACAATATATGAATTATTTCCCAAAATATTGTTTACCTTGTATGTATGTACATTGGTATGTTTGACAAAGCAAAACATGTGCTAAAATAAGAAGTTTAATATTTTTCAATTCAATTGATGATTATATGTGTCTCCAACTTTCAAAGATTATTTTTCTCTGTAATTTTTTTCAATTATTTTTAATATCCCTTAAAAAAGTGTATTGTATGAAACAAATTATTAATAGTAGTTTGAAAAAAAAGTGTATTATATGAAACATATTATAAATATAATTATAAGGTTTCCGAAAGAAGTGAATGGTTTTGGAGGTAAAGCACCTTAATATAAAATCATTTGTTTAAATTGCAAAACAAATAATAATTTTTTACTTTTTAATTCAAATATAATTTTCATTTTAGTCAAATTAAAATTTTGATGTACATTATTTATTCATGCCATGTACTAGATTTATTTTCAATTTTTTTTTTAATTATTCTATTATTTATGATCCAACAAAAAATAATAATTTCTAATTAAAAAAGGAAAAAAAAAATTAAAGCCTCGTCTATCTCCTCATATGCTTTTCATAGTTTTGTGTGTGTGTGTTTGTTTGTGCGTTACAAAAACTATAATTGTGCGTGTTACATTTATTTCTGCATGAGTTTACATCTCTCTATAATTGGATTTAAATGAATTACATTGTTTGTTTGTTTGTTTTTGTTTTTTTTAATTTATTCATTTTTTTCTTATAAAATCAATTTTATACAACTATTTTGAAAAATCTATTTCTTTCCTCTTATTTTTTGTTTTCCTTTTATTGCAAAATTTTCATGTGCAACGCACGTGGTGCAACACTAGTTACTATAAAAGTGTGGGTTTACCTCTGGTTGTAACCCTTCATTTAGGTTACCTGCGGTTGTGTTCCTGCAGTTGAACGGCTCTAGCAGTACTGGTGCGCTTTGTTGTATTAGTTAGCTGTTCTCAAGGATGGTGTCTTCTATTAATTAAATAGCAGTTGGATCTTAAGGTATATGTAATGCTCTTTACTTGATCCATTATTAAACTGAGAGTTACATTTCAACAAAGTTCACAATTATGAATTAGGATTTTAATGTTCACTCTTTGTTTTAGATTGAAAATGCTATCGCACCAGACATTTTAGCCCAAAATTAAAAACCACCCTATCGTGTTCTGCTTTGAGTGGTGCGTGAAGAAGATGGAATTGGTTTATTGAAATACAAATTGTTAAGCATTATACAAGTATTTAATTTTACACAGTATGTATTTCAGAAACCGACGGTAGATCACTGTGATTTTTGAAATTCCTATCATACATAGGGAGAATATTCAATCCAACGATCAATTTTTCAAAATACCTATTTTACATTGGCCAAAAGGCCAAATCTTCATATAAGGAAGTACGTACATGAATATGATCCTATATGATCTTAAATTTTATTTCCTTGAATTTAGCATATTTTTGGTAAAGAAGATGACAAGCGTCTGTCAATTGATTTTGTTTTAGGTCTCAACATCAAAGATAAAATGAATAAAATCAATTTACGAAAATATTTTACATGGCTTACAACTCATTTGCTACCTGAGAAATTGAAACTTTCAGTAACTGAACCTAAAGATTGAAATTTGGGTTGTTCTTTTTCCTTCTACATTTGCTCAGAACCCCCTAAAGCTTAAAAAATTAGCTAAAAAAATTGTTTCCATATCTAACAAACTAAATGAATCACAACGAATTTTAGCTTCTGGAGGGATTTCTAAAACCAACCATCGAGTCACAAATAAGCAAACAACAACCTACAAAGTAATCCCCATAATGCAATGGGTACGTGCAACTGCACGTGCAACAATCACCTAGTATATATATAGGGTCACGTTATCCTTACCGCTTGCTTTACCATTATTTTTACTGCTCATTCTCAAAACACTAGTGTGGGTCTAATATTTAGAGAAATCGACTGTTGGATTAGATTATCCACTTATGTATGATGTATGCAAAAAATCACAATGATCCAACGATTCGTTTGTGAAAAATTTCAATGTGAAAAATTATAATACTTAGATATTAAGAAATAATGCAATTTTTTTATATTGAGATGTTTTAAAATCTAACTGTTGGATCAATGTGATTTTTTGTATGTATGACTTACATAAGTAGGGTATCTAATTCAATAGTCAATTTCTTAAAATATTAGACCCACACTAGTGTTTTGAGAACGAATGGTAAAATTAGTGGTAAAGCAAGCGATAAGGGAAATTATAACTAGGCAAACTGGAATTTCGTTCCTTTAGTGTTTTTAATTTTTGGAAGTTGCACTTTATTTATTCCAAGTCAAGCATTTTATTTATTTGTGTAAATAAATAAATAAATATAATCCATATTGCACCCAATTGAGAGGATTACCTAAATGCGGAAGCGGTCCAATCGAATTGATCATACGCTTATTGTTACTAGCCCACACACGTCCACGCAATCCACCATTGCCAAGAACAAGAACTAAGCCTTCGTGTATGCCTACAAACTCGTCTAGATCAAAGGAGTGGCTACTAGAGTTCCCCCTTGATGTTTCATGACTCCAAATCCAAGAGCTTTGGTGATGGCTCTTAGAGAGAGAAAGAGAAAGAAAACTTACGTATGTTTTTGAATGAGTTGATTAGTTATTTGGGATTATAGGAGTACATATGAAGAGAACTCAATCCTAATTAGAGTAGGAATCATCCACTTAGGAGATATCTCGAGAATTAGGATGATGGCTTATGTCCAAATCCACTTAGGAGATATAAGTTATCTAAAACTTTTAATCCCAATTAAATAATTATCCACCCAAGTGGGCAGATATTGGTTCAAGTACGAACCTAACCCAATTAATTATTAACATCTCCAACTCGCCCACACAGGGTGAGATAACTTAGTAATATCTCAATCTCTCGATCACTCTTCTTATCATATAGGAAATGGAGCGTACGGCCTCATGAGAAAGACGTATAACCGTAGGAGCACAATTATTAAGTCATCACCTAACTTTTAAGAGCGGATCACTTAAAGGCATCTCGAATATGCCCCAGACAATTCATATTACATCGAATTAGACACTCTTAATCCCTTGTAATAAGCAGTGTTAAATCCCCAAATATGCAATGTACTCATGACCTACATTGAAAACAAATACAACATAGTCGCTGGCAGCTATGAGTAACATAACATGGTGTAAAATCGAATGGTCTTCCCTAAGTCTTAATGCAAATTCAATTAGACTCAACCGCTTTCCTAGCTAGACATGCCCCATGAGACCGCATCAATCATGATCCTTGGTAAACATGCTAAAGTAGCAACATCAAGTGTCCTCTTCATGACAGTCTCAGGTTAATAAGGGCATAGAGAGGATCAAAAAATTTGATCCAAGTGGCTCACATAGTGATAAATCAGGGATAATCCATCACTCCCACTATTGGCCGTTATGCAGCACATACAGTATGAAATGCATGATATGGTGTTATCTTATAAAAATTGAGCATGTCACTATAAAGAAAAGAACACTATACGAATCTTAGCTCAGTCGCTATACAAGTGCCCAACCTGAGTTTTCAGCTCAGTCACTTTCTTAGCGCCTGCCTGAAATCTCACATTCGGCTATATTCAGGCTACATAGAGTAGTGGAGGAACTATATGTTTGATCTTTTATAAGATCTCATTTTAGTTCTAACTAAGGTGACATATGTGGTATAATAACAATATATCTAGCTCACCCATCAAGTGCCAAAGATATATATGTCTTAGCTCGCTTTCTTAGTGCCAAAAGACATGTATGTCTCATCTTGCTAGCTATCTAAGCGCTAAGGTGAATCACCCGTGCGAGCGGGTCGATTCAAGCCCGGTGACATATAATTAAGATGTGTACAATAATAATCACTCTATAAACAACTAATGAAAACGATGAATAATATAAATAGCATTAATAATAATAATAATGTCAATCACGAACGAAATATCCAAACATATCAAATCCTACGAAGTCCTATACTCCTAATATGAGAAAATAACACATCTCTAGCAATAGGCTTAGTCAAAGGGTTAGCCACCATACTGCCAGTGGATATATGTTTCAGGATCACTTCTCCTCGCACAACCATATCTCGAATGTAATGAAAACATATATCTATGTGCTTGGATTTCCCGTGGTATTTGGGATCCTTTGCATATGCAAGGGTCGAAGTACTGTCAGAATAAAAAAGTACATGCTCTTCTGCATGAGCTGTAACTCCTAAGCTCTGGAAAAAACATCTTGACCAAACAGCTTCCTCAATAGCTGCTGAACAAGCCACATACTCTGCCTTCATTGTGGACAAAGAAATGCATGTCTGTTTCTTACTACAACAAGAAACAACTCCACCTCCAAGTATGAATGCATAACTTGAAGTGGACTTATGCTCATCTCTATCACCGGCCTAATCCACATCACTGTAACCTCTAAGTCTTAAGTCTCCACTATGATAACATTTTCCTTGCGTTTAATTTTCAAGACCCACTTGTTTCCAATGGTTTTAAGCCCAGACGGAAAGTCAACTAACTCCTAGACTTTATTTTTGTCCATTGAGCTCATCTCATCTTGCATAGTAGCTATCCACTCATTCCTAGAAGATGAAGAAAGTGTTTTTTCAAAAAAAGCAGGCTCTTCTTCATCTTTTAAAGCACACATAAAAACATCCACTTCAATATCAAAATAACGATGGGGAATTTTTCCACGTTTGCTTCTACGCACTTGAGAATCTTGAGAACTTGGTGGGACACTCCCACTAGGTTGAAGATCACTCCCACTATCTTTAGCGATTATAGGATGGGAAACTAATTCCCCACCCTCGCTTAAAGATGGTTAGATGTCTTCATTTTCCTCCAGCTCATAGAGTTTAAAATCCTTATTATTGTCGCCTATGCTAGGAAAATCGTTTTCAATGAAATCGACATCACGCAACTCTATTTCAGTCATTCCTCTATCTGGATGTTCACCATAAATCACATAGCCTTTTGAGCTTTTAGGATACCTTATAAAGATATGTTTTTTAGCTTTAGGGCCTAATTTCCCATTCTTACAGGAAGTATTATGAATATAACCAGATGAGCCCCAAGGGCGCAAATGCTCCAAATTGGACTTTTTGCCTTTCCAAACTCATAAGGCGTTGAAGGAACTGACTGAGAAGGCAATTAGTTAAGTATATAAGCAGCTATCATCAATGCATCCCCCCGAAAGATATAGGGAGGTTGGCTTGCACCATCATAGACCTAACCATATCTAATAATGTTCTATTCCTTCTCTCCGCTATACCATTTTACTGCGAAGTGCCAAAAATTGTGAGTTGTCTATGTATCCCCTTATCATCACACATTTATTTAAACTAATCAGACAAGTACTCGCGTCCGTAGTCTATCTTGAGAGTTTTTACAAGTACAAAGCGTTTAAAACAATCCAAAGCTTCATAGTGGCAAGCTATCAAATAAACAAAACCTTATCGCGTGTAATCATAAATGAAAGTAAGAAAATAAAAGGCGCCATGACATGCCTTAACATTCATAGGTCCTCATATATATGAGTGAATTAGCTCTAGCGGTTGAGTAGCTCTTATAGCCTTACCAAAAGGTTTTTTATAGGATTTGCCAGCTAAACATGGCTCACATATAGGTAAGTCAACCTTAGTGAATGGGCCAAAGAGGCCTTCTCTTACTAATCGAGCCATCCTATCTCATCCTATGTGTCCAAGTCTAGCATGCCAAGTAATAGAATCAATATTCTTATTAACATTGGCAACATAAGATAATGAGTAAAAAGAATCATCTAGCTTAACAATAAAAAATTATTCCATAAAGAACCATGTCCAAAAATAATACCATCCATAATAATATCCACCCTATTACCACTAATGTTAAAAGAATATCCAAAGTCTAAAAGGGCTATAACTAAAAGTAGATTTTGCTGTATCTCAGGAACATATAGCACGTCGTGTAAAAGTAAGGTGCGCCCAGTGTGCAAATGGAGCTGATACGAACCGACTCCTAAAGCTTCTTCACTTATGTCATTGCCCATAAGCACACTATGAGTACCAGTTGGAACGTGGCGATAATCTACAAACTCGACTCTATCTCGAGCTACATGTTTGGTTGCTCCTGAGTCTACAATATAATCAGGAAGAGTATGAGCAACTAAAACATGAGAGCAAACACAAAAGGAGAAAGAGTTGGTTGAAGGGGATACCTGATTCGGCTCAGTGCAATTACGAGCGAAGTGACCCGGCTTCTTGCAATTGTAGCACTTCATCTTGGAAGTATCCTTTTTCCCACCACGCTTGCCTTTGCAACGTTTGTTCCCTTGCTTATCCTTAGGCACATTTTTGCCGGCCCCTCCCTGCCTATCTTGCTTTCCCCCTCTTGCGCTTAGATCCAATTATCTGGCGGTTGCCTCCTTAGGTAATGAGGGCAGCATTTCGAGTCGCCTTTTGGCGCTCCACCTTTAACTCAACATGCCTCGAAATATCAACAAAATTCTTAATATTTTCATTATGAGTGAGGATTTGTTTCATGTGCACCCATGAATCAAGCAATGATCGAATGTCATCTTGCATTTGTTGCTTATCAGTGAGAATATTCCTAACAGATTTCATATCACAAATCATACCGGACATCACCCTAAGATGTTCAGTCATTGTATATTTGGGATCTTTCATGTACACCTCAAACTTCAAGACTAAACTCCTCAGTCTCGTAGTGGAGGTGCCACCAAAAGTAAACTTAAGCTGATCCCACATTTCCTTGGCAGTGAGGTAGTTCTCATACTCTCCAATAAGATCATCGTGGTAGCATGGTAAAGCGCACACTACGATCCTTTCTATACCAAGTATTTTAGGCTTCAAGGTCACGACGATGTTGGGCAATGGTCCCATTTTCAGGTTGGGTCATGGAATTGGTCAAAGTCTCCAAGAGCTTTTGCTTATTCAGAAGGTATTGTATCTTCCTATTGCATATGTCATAATTGGTCCCTACCAGCTTATCTCACTTAGTTAGGTTAGCAACTACATTCTTGGCAGCCATTGATACAATGCACAAGGATTGACATTATTATTAATGTTAATTACACATCTTTAATTTGTTCCAAAAAATCCAAATAAAAAATATCATCATTTCCTACACATTGAGATCTAAAATTTGCTATGCTCGTAATCATCTACCAATTATGTAAGTTGAGAATATATTTTTCAATTGATTTGTGAACAAATATTGATTTGAGGTGGATACATAACCTTTCCTAAAATTATCCATAATATTATATTAACCAATATAATATAATAACAAAGATAAACAAATATTCGATTCATACACAATCACATGGGTCCCACATGGATCCCAATTGGCTAATTTTAGAGCCTATGCTAAGAAAATTCTATATGTATAACGCACGGCACGAAAACACTTCCCCTTACAAGGCTTCTCAAAATAATACATCCATAAATATTTACATCTCAAAATGATCCAATTACAAATGATCTAAAACAAAATAACTGAGGATGCCGCGACGCACGTTATACATATTAGAATAGTCTTATCACATAAAGCAATCAAAACATAAGCTCCTTTGTTTATTGCCAATTTTAATCATCCACTTAATCCTAAAACTAATATGCTAACACATAACAATCAATCAAAATATTTAAGTAGATGATTATGCCCTGTATTATTTCTAGGGTTAATTGGCCAAAAGTCCTATTTTAAGAACCTCTCTTGCTTAAAGTCCTCATTTAGGATTTTTAATGGCTAAAGTCCTTTTTAATGAAATTTTAATGCATTAAGTCCCAAAGTTTAAAATGCTTTTTTATTTATACCAAAATTGCCCTTCCCCTTAATTCCCATGGTCATTCCCGTCCAAAATAATCTGTTGTGATCCACGTCCAGTAGATGGAAACTCAAACCAACAGATCTTCCCCTTCCTCTTTTTCACCATTTTTCGGCGACATAGCTTGCCGGTGTAGCTCCCCTCTCTCTTTCTCTCTCTTTTTCTCTTTGGTTTCTCTTTGAAGCTGTTTCACTACGCTGGATCGCGGTATTATTCACTAAAATTCATTTGGCAGATTAAGCTCCAAGGCACAACATAGAAGAGAGAGAGAGAGAGAGAGAGAGGGGGGAGGGAGAAGAGAGATCAGCTCCGATCAGCGCCAATCAATGCCATACAGCTTCCTCCACGTTTCTCGTGGAAGGAGTTGCGACCTCTGGTATGGTTCCGGTGTGAAGCATCTCCGGCATCCTCACCATCTTGAAGCAGGGGATCGTCACCATCATCACCATCGTCACCATCTTCATCTCCGGCATTGATAGATGAAGATGAAGCTTTGCCAAGAAAGGCCATGGCGACGGCCATGGATGACTCAGTGATGGTATCCATAGGAGATGCGATGCAGGGGATCGAGAGGGGGATGTTGTGGCTGAGTTTGGTGCCGAATTGGACTGAGTCGGTAGTGGCTCTCTAGATTTTGATTTTGGTTAATGGTGCCACGATCTGGTTGATAATGGTACCAGATTTGGTTGATACTGCCGTTAATGGTGCCGCAATCTTCTTTTTCTTCTTCGTTATCATCGAGATAGAGATTCTGAGTTAGATTTGATGGAGAAGCTGATTGTGAAGTTAATGTACGATTCCTCTAAGGCTCGTCACTATTTGTTCTGTAACTTTGCTTCAGGAACATGTGACATGCATTTTCTGTCACTCAGCCACTTTTTGATGTTCGTTTTCTGTCACTTCAGAAAATGCATTTTCAGCATTTTCTTTACTCCTACATTTCTTCTAGATGCTATTACTCAATACATAACTTGTGCCTTTATTCTGCTGCATTGCAAAAAAATATATCTCATCTCAAAATGATGCGAATCCATATCTATCAGCAAGCACCACACATATAGAATTGTTTAATATTGTTTGCGCAAATGTGTGTGGTTATGGGCAGTTGTAATTTCTATGTCCATCACTGTAGTTGTGAGCTCATGACATTCTCCCAAAAATCCAGAATAGCCAGAATTTGAGTTTTAACAGTAATGCCTCACATCTTTCTTCATATGGATGGATGTGTCCGGTTGCTTTAGTCATTATGGCAGAGCCCTTTTTCATATATTCTTCCTCTTCTCAAAAAGTAAATAACTTGACCTCAGTTGGAAGCCATGTTTCCTTTATTGTTGGTTCTTTTCTTGCTATTAAACTTTTCTTATTTGTTCCCAAGCAGGGTTAACAGCAGCTGAGAACTACAACTTATATATATATATATATATATATATATATATATTAGGTTTTAGCTGAATGTATTGGAGTATAACTAAGAGGATTCATATCAAACATGAGGGCTGATTTTCTGTCACTCATGCATTTTTTTTATGAATAACTTTGCTTCTCTCTCTTTTTTCTACATTTTCTCTTCTTTTTTTTTTTTTTTTTTTTTTTTTTTTGTGCGTGTTTTTGGGGTAAAAATTTTGGGGTAAAAAAAATTTTTTTGTTTGTTTTTTTTTTTTTTTTTGGTAAAAGTTAATTTTTTGTTTGGTTGGTGGGAAAATGTAGAAAAAAAATGTAGTGACATGCATTTTCATGTAGGAACTCATAGTATTTCTAAAGTAGTCAAAACCTACACACATAGGTCAAAAAAATAGAGAATGCCAACCTTCACCAAATTGATATGGCATTTCAATGTAAGGTAGTGAAATGAGTTCGAACCAACTAGAATATGGGTCAAGTCAAATGCAAATCATGTAGGAACTCATAGCATTTTTAAAGTAGTGAAAACCTACACACATAGGGCAAAAAAACAGAGAATGCCACCCTCATGCAAACTCATATGGCAACTCAAAGTCACGTAGTGAAATAAGTTCGAACCAACTAGAATATGGGCCAAGTCAAATGCAAATCGTATAGAAACTCATAGCATTTTTAAAGTAGTAAAAACCTACACACATATGTCAAAAAAAAAAATAGAGAATGCCAACCTCAACCAAACTCATATGGCAATTCAATGTGAGGTAGTGAAATGAGTTCGAATCAACTAGAATATGGGTCAAGTCAAATCCAAATCATGTACGAACTCATAACATTTTTAAAGTAGTCAAAACCTACACACATAGGTAAAAAAAAAAAAAAAAAAAGAAAACCAACTTCAACTAAACTCATATGGCAACTCAAAGTCATGTAGTGAAATGAGTTCGAACCAACTAGAATATGGGTCAAGTCAAATGAAAATCACGTAGGAACTCATAGCATTTTTAAAGTAGTGAAAACTTACACACATAGGCCAAAAAAATAGAGAATGCCACCCTCATGCAAACACATATGGCTACTCAAAGTCACGTAGTGAAATGAGTTCGAACCAACTAGAATATGGGCCAAGTCAAATGCAAATTATGTAGGAACTCATAGCATTTTAAAAGTAGTCAAAACCTACACACATAGGTCAAAAAAATAGAGAATGCCAACCTCAACCAAACTCATATGGCAATTCAATGTGAGGTAGTAAAATGAGTTCGAACCAACTAGAATATG
>JAESVK010000136.1:1094731-1114731 GCA_017140935.1 Hamamelis virginiana
AGAATGCCAACTTCAACCAAACTCATATGGCAACTCAAAGTCATGTAGTGAAATGAGTTCGAACCAACTATAAGATGGACCAAGTCAAATCCAAATCATGTAGGAACTCATAGCATTTTTAAAGTAGTGAAAACTTACACAAATAGAGAAAAAAAAAACAGAGAATGCCAACCTTAACCAAATTCATAAGGCAACTCAAAATCACGTAGTGAAATGAGTTCGAACCAACTAGAATATGGGTCAAGTCAAATACAAATCATGTAGGAACTCATAGCATTTTTAAAGTAGTCAAAACCTAGACACATAGATTAAAAAAAAAAAAAAATTACAGAGAATGCCAACTTCAACCAAACTCATATGGCAACTCAAAGTCATGTAATGAAATGAGTTCGAACCAACTAAAATATGGGCCAAGTCAAATCCAAATCATGTAGGAACTCATAGCATTTTAAAAGTAGTGAAAACTTACACAAATAGAGATAAAAAACAGAGAATGCCAACCTTAACCAAATTCATATGGCAACTCAAAATCACGTAGTGAAATGAGTTCGAACCAACTAGAATATGAGTCAAGTCAAATGCAAATCATGTAGGAACTCATAGCATTTTTAAAGTAGTCAAAACCTACACACATAGATTAAAAAAAAAAAAAATTACAGAGAATGCCAACTTCAACCAAACTCTTATGACAACTCAAAGTCATGTAGTGAAATGAGTTCGAACCAACTATAATATGGGCCAAGTCAAATGCAAATCATATAGGAACTCATAACATTTTTAAAGTAGTGAAAACTTACACACACAGAGAAAAAAAAACAGAGAATGCAAACCTCATGCAATGTCATATGACAACTCAAAGTCACGTAATGAAATGAGTTCGAACCTACTAGAATATGGGCTAAGTCAAAGTGCAGCTCATGTAAGAACTCATAGCATTTTTAAAGTAGTGAAAACCTACACATATAGGCCAAAAAAATAGAGAATGCCACCCTCATGCAAAGTCATATGGCAACTCAAAGTCACGTAGTGAAATGAATTCGAACCAACTAGAATATGGACCAAGTGAAATGCAAATCATGTAGGAACTCATAGTTAAAGTAGTCAAAACCTACACATATAAGCCAAAAAAAAAAAAAAAACAGAGGATGCCAACCTCAACGAAACTCATATGGCAACTTGTAGTCAGGTAGTGAAATGAGTTCGAACCAACTAGAATATGGGCCAAGTCATACGCAAATTGTGTAGGAATTCATAGCATTTTTAAAGTAGTGAAAACCTACACACATAGACCAAAAAAACAGAGAATGCCAACATCAACCAAATTCATATGGCAATTCAATGTGAGGTAGTGAATTCACATTCTATAAAATTACGTAAAGTGCATCTTATAATAATATGTCCCATAAATGCAAGTTAAAATAAACTAACAAGAGTTGGTTTGGCGGCAAGGGAATGAATTGTAAATCCAAACATTACGAGTTCAAAACCAACCAAATTCTTTTAGTAAACTATCATACAGGACTAATAATTAATCCAGTCGTTATACGACCCTATGCTAATGGGCCGAAATTAATTGGGTTTGGAAACTTCTAATGATGAGTTAAAATAGTGAACTTGCTAGGAGTGTAATAAAATTTTATGGACAGATAAAAGAAAAAGGTAAACCACGAAAAGAAAAAGGTAAACCACGAAAAATTGTATGGACATGTGGGCCGGGTCACCCTAAGTAATCAAGCTGTCATTGTAATTCAAACTAATTTATAAAAATTGCCACTTGATGCAACGGAGAGGAATCTAGGGGCATACTTGTCCATTTCGGATAAAAGGACCTGCTGCAAAACAGATTTTCGGAAAGGACTTTTTGCAGCACAAATTTAAAAAGTGGGACTTTACACCAATTTCCCCTTATTTCTAAGGATACGTGCCAAATAGGTCTCAAAACCTAAGTTGGTGGGGCATTGATAAACACAATTAATCAATACTCAAGAAAAATAATAAATAAATTATTATTAATCTAATTGCCACATTAATGATGCACAAAAAAATCTAATGTCGCATAGTCTTTCCTCTTTAAAATAAAATTTTGAAATTTTAAAATGGTCTCTAATTTTATATTATTAATTTTTTAAAAATTAATAAAAAAAAATGGAGACCAAATGTACTTTAGAAATTAATAAGGGTCACATGTGACCAAGCCCTCTGGATACATTCGTCAAAAGGTTTTTTTTTTTTTTTTTTTAAAAAAAAAAATGGCCCCATTTTTTTAAAAAAAAAAAAAAAAAAAAAAAAATGAAAACTATAACCTTTGTGACCACAAGCTCTGGACACGTCCTAGGCAAAAGTGGTTTTAATTGGGGATGAGCCAACATTTTTAATTGATTAATCAATTAAAATTGAGATTGAAAGTAGATTATAACCATACCCTTTTTTTAAATTGATTAATTGATTAATCAATAAAATAGTAATCACAAAGATACAAACATGACAGCTCCTAGAAACGACAATCTGAGCACGTCTGTTCTTACCAATAATATTAATAATTATTATTAGCATTATTATGTTATGTTAATGACATGTCCATGTCAACAGTGGCGTCACACTCCAAATTAAATTCCTCACTTAGATGGAACTTGTGGGACAAAATCAAACGGTGGACAATACATGAACAGTAAACTAATTACTGTTTTCATCACAAAATTCCAGATTTGTGAGGTAAAGGCCAACAAAATATATATCTCACTTGATATATGTTGGAATCAAGCATATAATATATAGTTGGAAAGCTAATGCGATGTAGATTCAAAATACATAAATATTGTATGTTAAAACTTGCTCTATGTGCATCAAAAATTGGCCCGAAGATTTTGGAAAAAGAACCAAGTTACAAAAAAATGCGGTTTCACAATTTTTCCAAAATATGTATCAGATTTGCATGAAAATTTATGGGATAATTCCTCAAACATATTGGAATAAAGCCATACATTTTTTTTTATTTTCTTTTATTTTTATCAAAAACACTATATTTAAAAACAAAATTTAAATAATCTCTATAATAGTGTTTTTATATAAATTTCATGCAAATACGATACATAGAACATGAAAGGGCAAATCAACAAGCCTAAGGCTTTGGTACCAATTTAAATAAATAAATAAATATAATCTAAATTGCATTCAATTGAGTTTAGGATTACCTAAATGCGAAAGCAGTCCAATCGAATTGATCCTACGCTTATTGTTACTAGCTCACACACGTTCACGCAATTCACGAATGCCAAGAACACGAACTAAGCCTTCGTGTACCCCTACGAACTCGTCTAGATCGAAGAAATGGCTACTAGATTTTCCCTTTGATATTTCATGGCTCTTAGAGAGAGAAAGAGAGAGAAACTTACGTATGCTTTTGGATGAGTTGATTAGTTATTTGGGATTATAGGAGTACATATAAAGAGAACTCAATCCTAATTAGAGTAGGAATCATCCACTTAGGAGATATGTCTAGAATTAGGATGATGACTTATGTCCTAATCCACTTAGGAGATATAAGTCATCTAAAACTCTTAATCCCAATCAAATAATTATCCACCCAAGTGGGCGGATTTTGGTTCGGGTACGAACCTAACCAAATTAATTATTAACAATTTGCACCACAAAAACCTCTTCTTACATTCATCAATTGATAACAATTTTTACTATAATTTTATGGGTTTTTAGGCCAAAAGTCCTATTTTAGAAATTTTTATTGTATAAAATCATCCGACACATTTTGAAAAACTAACCATTGAATTATATATTCTTTTTATGGATATCATGTATTAAAAAAATTACGGTAATCCAATGTAAGCATCTCAAAATATCAACCAGAAAAATTATGACTGTAAAAACTATCACAGTTTTTAAACAGATGATCTAATCATCTCAGTACAAGTTGATCAAGGGTTGGAGATTCTACGGTGGACGTACTCCTCACTTGGGGAACAAAAGGTGACGGCAAAACATTGTGCGTTTGTTCCTAACCACCACGTGACAGCAGACAAAGGAATCCACGTCATATGAGCTGTGCATACAAACAGAGAATTGCAGCCCCCCAAACATACTACAGTACGATGCTTTCCGTAGGCTATAGTTCACGAGGATTTTATTAGGTGCAACTGAGGTACACACTATGAAGCGTATTGCCATTCCCATCACCGCTACAAAAGACGCTGGGTCCCACAAAAATGACCTGTACTTTAAGAGAGGTCCACACGACCATCCGATATTGAAGGCAGACGTGGTTCCCAACTCTTGCATGATGGACGCGTGTCTGCATTTCGGCACTGTGTTGTTGTCTTGTCAGGTGAGTGACGACAAGAGCTTCATGCACAGGCCACTGAGCGGCACTGAGGAGAGAGCAAATTTTAGAGAGAGAGAGAGAGAGAAAGACAGAGGGGTCAAGTGTCAATTCAGAGTGTAGGCGTGCATTTTGAAACCGATTTGGGGGAATTTTATATTTCTTGTGAATTCTAGGGTTTCTGCAATCTATGGTTAATGAACTTGTGAACAAATAACGCCATATCTTCGTTTGAGATAAAACTTGGAGAAGAGATTGATTTTAGGTGAGTTTATATCTTTTCTCTTATATATCATTTAATTTTCATTTCTTAATTATCATTATCAATAGCAGTATGTAGATTAATAACTGTATTTGACATTTCAGTTCATTTAAATCTTCTGGGTTGTTTACAGTTAAATTAGTAATCAATTTAGATATGGATTTCATCCTTTTTTCTTTGGAAAAGAAAAATTCAATTGCTAGGATTAATTAGATTTATTTATTTATTCAAAACATGTGATAAAATTATAAGGGAAAATTAATTTGGCAATTTTCTTTTTGGGTTTTATCTATTATCTCATGTATCAAACTAGTGATATTGTGGGTGTGCCAGTGTTCATTATGGTGAACCTAGTGGAGAGAGCATGTGATTCAATTGTGCCAAAAAAACAAAAAACAAATAAAAAAAAAATATATAGGGCAAAACTGCAAAATATTTGCAAAATGTTGCTAATTGTAGTATGTTTATAATCAGTTGATCTTTTAAAGGATTATGATACAAGCGCAGATGACCTATACACTAAGCGTTTTAAAAGGATGGGCTGTGAGATTGTGAGAAATGTGGGTTTGCAGAATGTGAACTGTGTTGGTTTGGATTGTGATTCATGGTACAATAATTTTTTCTCAATCACTTGAATTATTAATATCATATGGACCAAGTAGCTGACCAATATCTTGAATTAAGCCGAGGGAAAACATTCTAATAATTTGCTTCCTCTAACATATACTGCAGGTAATGGTCCCTAAGCTAAATTGCTTCTTTGTTAATGGTTTCATTCTTGGATGATATTCTATAAATTTCGTAGGAATTATTCAAGCTGTAAGCTAAGTTGCCTCATTGTTAATAGTTCAATTCTCAGATAAGATTCTACAAGTTTCACAGGTATGATTTGATTAACCTAGGGTAAGTTCAATAAAGATGAGATTCCTCTTTTGAACTTATGATGAATGTGAAGATGGCATGCTGTTGGCGATTGCAGTTCACGCCTCTAATCCTAATGGCCAGGAAGGTGCCAATCTGCTAACTAGTAGTTGGCACGCACGATTCATGCATGTATGGGATATGAATTATGGTATGGATTGAAATTAATTTCAAATTTAAAATCATTTTATATGATACATGCTTGTGTGGGATATGAATTATAGTATTGATTGAAATTAATTTTAAATTTAAAATCAATGTTATACCCAACTATCCCAAGTGAACATGTAACAAGTTCACACATTATTTTTTGGAGCTGCTGTATAGTAACCACATTTTCTGGAAAACAAAAGAACTATCAAAAAAGAATTGATAAATATTTCTTTGGCAGCACAGACAAAAATTTGAATATTTGAATGTTCCATTTATCATTTAGTTCATTAAAGTTATGTCTGCACTTTAACTATAACAAGTTCCTTGTGTGTTTAGAGCATTGCAACTGGACCCTGTGGTTTTCTTTTGGTGGTGAAAGAGGAATAGTGTTTGAATGATTTGCTCAAAATTAAGCAAGGTGTCTGAGATGAGATTTGTGTAAACCATCCAGAACAGCTAGTTCAGGTGTCATACGCTAGTCATGGAGAACAGTGAAAGGTGATTTTCATTCTTCAGCACATCTTCTTATTTAAAGTTAAGAATGCAGGCCATACATAGAAAAAAAATCACGCTTTGTTTCTTAATATTTTTTTTTTTTCAAGAGTTGATGATGTTTTGGTTGGTGTATCTTATATTTTTCAGGCTTAAAGAGAAGACTTTCTTGAATGGAGACATTTATCTTGGTAATTTTAAGGGAATGCTTCCCCACGGCAAGGGAAAATATACATGGTCAGATGGAACAGTGTATGAAGGAGATTGGGAGGAAGGAAAGATGACTGGGAAAGGACAGATCATTTGGCTATCAGGAGCAACATATGAGGGTGATTTCTCTGGCGGTTACCTTCATGGTTTTGGCAACTTTACTGGATCTGATGGGTCCATTTACCGAGGGGCTTGGAGGATGAACACTCAGCATGGGCTTGGAAGAAAGCAGTATTCTAATTCAGATATTTATGAAGGTTCATGGAAAGAAGGAGTACATGGCGGCTCTGGTAGGTATTCTTGGAATACTGGAAATACATACATTGGGAATTGGAAAGCTGGGAAAATGTGCGGTAGAGGCTTTATGAAATGGGCAAATGGTGATCTTTATGATGGCTTTTGGTCAGATGGGTTTAGGCATGGGTCAGGTACATACAGGTTTGCAGATGGGGGATATTATTTTGGGACTTGGACTAGGGGCCTAAAGGATGGAAAAGGAACATTCTATCCTGCTGGAAGTAAACATCAATCTCTAAAGAACTTCTATAGCTCTATAGGAGATGTTGACAATGGGAAAAGCGTGCTGTCTCATAGTGCATCGTTGAATTCAGAGGAATGCAGGACTCCAAAACCAAGCGTTAAGCGCAGTCTTTCTGAAAATATTTCTATTGGTGGCATTTTAAGAAGCTCGGGTCGAACATCGCATAGAACTACATCATCACACCAAGATTGGAGCCTTTGCGATCCTGCTAGAGAATTTATATCTCATGATGCCTCATGCATGTTATCCCATACCTCTGAAGAAGGTCAACTTGAGGTGCAGGATAACAGTACCCTAATATATGAAAGGGAATACATGCAAGGAGTTTTGATTAAAGAGAGGATTAGGAATAATGCAGAATTATCAAACAGAAGTGAACAGCAAAATAAATTCCATGTGAAAGAGGCGGAAAAAATGTCATGTGTGGACTTTTTCAAGGGCAAGCGGAGCCACTATTTAATGCTTAATCTGCAACTTGGTATCAGGTAAACAGACTGAAGCCCAATGCCTACTCTCTTGTTTTACCTCCTCCCCTTTTTAGAAGTTAAGTTTACAGTTTCCTACAAAAAGTCCCTTTTCTATTATTAATATTGTTGTTGTTGTTGCTGTTATTGTTATTGTTATTTATATTTTTCTTAAGCTACCTTTTCCATTCTAGACAAGAACTGACTGTTTCATCATGAACATCTTGTTGAAAGCGAATGCTTTAATACATGGAAAGTAATGCTTTATTTCATGTGTGTCCATTGATACTGAACCCTGAATTCTTTAACTAATGGCTAAGAATAAAACAAGCATTATGAGTCTGTAGAAACTTTAGAAGCACTTGGTCCCTAGTGTTTTTGTTATTCAAGCTAATTATATCAGTCACAAGTATATCTTTCCGGTTATTTTTGTCAACAAGTAAATTTTAGCTTTGTAAAAGTGTTGCTGACACAAAGTTGACATTCAACATGAATGAATAAAGTGTTTTTCACGCTCTTAAGAAAACTAAATGAAGTGCAAAATTGGTGTCAGCGTCTGAACAGCCAGAATTCCTAAATTGGAGAGGTCTTATTACAGTTTTTCAGAAAGCTTACAAATTTATCATCCCTGCAAGAATCAAACTTTATTGTCAGAATATGAGTCAGTATTCATTACTAGTTTGGAGATATTGCATCGTTAGATCTAAAGTTGTATTGTTACAATCAAATGATAACTTTTTTAAGTAGATTTTCCACCATTGGATGTCAGTTTATACTGTTACCAAGCTGATGATCTCATTTTGTGTGGGCTGATATGCAATTTTAATATAGTTTGTTTTATCATCTTTAGTTCCTTCTGGTAGGATTGTTTCTTTTTTGTTTTCCTAATCCTTTTATTTTTTTAGTTGTTTCCATACACTTATCAAATCTCTTATTTGAAGTTCACAGGTACACTGTTGGCAAGATCACGCCAGTGCCAATGCGTGAAGTTCGATCTTCTGATTTTGGAAATCGAGCTAGAATAAGGATGTATTTCCCTAGAAAGGGTTCCCAATTTACGCCTCCACACTATTCCATAGATTTTTATTGGAAGGACTATTGCCCTATGGTCTTCAGGTATTTTTCAGTCTTATGATTGGGATATATGCATCTTTACATTAGCCTAAAGTTTTCAACTTAAGTAATTGCTAAAAGTTTTAGTGCTTATTTGGATAGAGAAGGAGAAGCAACATAAGTCACTTTTGGTGCCCAAAAGCACAAGTTGGGTGTGTTTGAATAAAAAGAGAGAAGTTGAAAAAAGTAGTGAATGTGTTTTTTTGTGCTTAAATGCTTGAAGCACCTAGGGACATGCTTCTCATAAAAGCACAAGTTGCTTTTGGTTGGTAAAATTTGCAAATGCCAACCTTGCCCTTGTAGCATCAACTTCTCTAAAAAATAATCAACCTTGCTAAGACCCTCGTGAACTTCTCTTACCTTTATATTAATATTTATATGAAACATAGTTAACCTTTATATTAATATTTATATGAAACATAATTAAATTTACTAGCTTATTTAATTATAATTTTATTTATTATTTATAATTTTGTCATAAATATAAATAAGCTTATTTAAATAGCTTATTTATAATTTTATTGCCAAGTAGGAAAATAAAGCACTCTTCTGCAAGGGTAATAGTGTCAATTCAGGATTATAAGCAACTTTATCAGATGGTATCCAAACAGATAGTAAAAACACTTTTAGTGTCAACCAAACTTTTAAAATATAGTTTCCAAACATAACTGACTTCTACTTCTGCTTAAATAGACTTCTGCTTCTCCTTTACTTCTCCTTTAAAAGCATAAGTAGAAGCTATCCCAAACAGTCCCTTAATTTCCTTGAAAAACCTGTGGTTTAATTTGTACCAAAGAATGTCAATTAAGAAGCATAGACATGGACATGTGACACAATTATGGCACGACATGGACACTCCAATAGATCTAATCCTAAAAAATCTAGGGTATGATAGTGGGGACACGACATTAAGAAGATATACATTTTTATACATATAATTATATTATATCATGTAGCAACACATATCATTCAAAATGCATCCTTTTGCATCATTTTTGAAAATCCTAGTTGAATTGTTCATAGAGAAGATGATGAGACTTGAAATACCAAGAAAAGAAATAGAGGGATAGAGAGAGAAATAGAGAGAATAACTCAGAAAGAAATCAGAATATTAGGGAGAAAGAAAGAGAAAGAGAGAGAAATTAGAGAGAAATCAGAAATTAGGGAGAAATTGTATTAATCATCAAGTCTATCCAAAAATAAAGGGTTTAATCCCTTTATATATCCTACTTCTACAAGGAAACTAGTAAAAGATAGAAACTAATAAAAGATAGAGAACAATCCTACTTCCACAAGGAAACTAATAAAAAGAAATTACAACCAAATAAAATAACCTAACTAAAAATAAATTAAATAATAACCAATCTCGTGCATCATGATCCACATCAATTCCCCCCGGCTGAGAAAAACTCTCCTCCGGAGAGTTAGAACGCTGGTAAACCTCCAAAAGACCAAGATCAAGACGCCGACACTCATCTTCCATAATCCAAGTAAGCTCAATGCTAGGGCGATCCTGCCAGCGGACAAGAGGCCGTCGGTAAGGACCACCATGTAACAAAATAGTCCGAGCTGCTAAAAAATTGCCAATCAGAACGGTGCATAGAAGTTGAAAGCATGGGATAACAGGCACCGGAGCTGTGGTAGGAGAAAATGTAAAACCACCTGTAGACAAACCTGGCACAGTAGGAGGCTCAAAAGTGCCTCGATAAGGAAACAAATCCTCAACATTGAAAACAGGATTAAAATTTATATCAGAAGATAAGTCAATTAAAGAAGCATTAGATCCCAACTTACGAATGATACGAAAGGATGTGGTGGTTCGGGCATGCAATGGTGGGAAGGAATGTGTAGGAGAATAAGTAGGGTGGATACGCATCATAACATAATCTTCTTCATCAAAATCCAGTTTCCTATGATGAACATCAGCAGCTAATTTGTACTGTTCAGTATTTAAAGCAATTTTTCGACGGATGTCAGCATGGAAATCATGAATATGCTGGGCAAAAATATCAGTAGAAGTGAAATGACGACAATCAGTGGAAAGGGAAACGGTGGCAAAGGGTTGGCGAGGGAAAAGGTCACAGACAATTTGAAAAGGACTCTTACTAGTTGATCGATGAACAGATCCAGTATACGCAAACTCCATGATTGGTAAAATTAAGTCCCAATTCACAGGACGCTTCCGTACAAGGTGCCTAAATAAAGTTCCCATAACCCTATTAGATAACTGAAACCTAGGGACAAAATCTATGGCACGCTGGACATCCCTTATAGGTGGTAACGCATCCGGTATAACATCTCTAAACTCGTCTAATCAGGTAGTGACCTCAAGAGGAGGTTCAACAACCTTTTCTAAAGAAACCGGAAGTAACTGTTGGACTACAGGCACGAAAGCTATGTCATACTCTTGTCTTTCCCGCACAAACTCCGTTCGGGAAAGGACATGGATATGGTTCTTGACAGGAGGTTGGGAGGAATTCTTAACCTTGGGATTTCTACTCGTGAGAGATGGTTTGGCAGGAAGCAAGCGAATAGATGTCCCGTTATGTTTAAAAATGTATGAATTATCCCTTCCGTTGTTGGTCACGTCCAAGTCAAAAAGCCAAGGACGACCAAGCAAAATATGAGCAACATCCATAGGGAGGACATCGCACCAAATCCTGTCAGAATAGTCTCCCAACTGAAGAGGAACAAAACATCTCTCTGAGACCGGTAAAGAGGTCTTATCTACCCAAGCTACTCTATAAGGCTGAGGTTGGGGTTCGGTCTTTAGCTTCATCCTAGCTACACCGGCTGTGGAGACCACATTCATAGTACTTCCGCCATCAATCACAACCTTACAAACTCTATCTCCACAAGTGACATAGGTGTGAAAGATGCTCGTGCGTGCGCTTCCAATCATCCTCCCCTAAAGGAGTAGATAGGATGCACCGCATGACAGTGAAATGGGACTGCTTCGGCTCATCATCGAGCTCGAGATCCCTCTCAGCATCGGAAGTATCCTCAGGAGGGGTATAATCCGCGAAAGCAGAAGGATCATCGGATTCCTGATCAAGAACGAGAGTGCGATGGGGACAACGGGCAGCAATGTGACCTTTGTTGTGGCAATGAAAACACTCAATAGCAGAGCCACTTGGGTGACTATAAGTACCGACGATCTCTTTTTTCCTAAAAGTGCTAGGTCCTAAATTAGGTTGGGTACCCCCCTTTGAAGGAACAGACGAAAGTGGGGACTGAAACTGACGAGACTCCTCAACTTGGGAAGCTAAACGCCTTGGGTTAGGAACCCGATGGAATTTCTCTATGTCCTGGGCCTTGTTATAGGCCTCCTCTAAGCTATCAGGAGAGTGTAAGGTAACTTCTCTTTTGACATCTAATCTTAGCCCATTGACATATTTAGAGAGAGTCACCAAAGGATCCTCCTCTATCTCGCATCTTCCCATAAGACCCTCAAAACACGAAGTGTAATCCTCAACACTGGCGGTACCCTATCTTAGATTATGCCACTGCTCTAACAAAGTCTTTATATGTGAAGCGGGGAGATACTTCTCCTTTAACCTTCGTCTCATCTCAGCCCAGGTGACTATAGGACCTTCTCCTAAGCGCTCTAATTTACGCAACACACCCTGCCAATAGCATTTGGCGTTGCCTGTCAATTTTATCCTAGCAAAGCGAACACGCTGTAGGTCAATCATCCTATACCAGTCACAGTACTCCTCGATATCATTCAGCCAACCTAAGAAGACAATAGGATCAGTCCTACCATCAAAACTGGGAGCTTCGAGTTTCACCCTCGTGGTGAAATCTCTAGGCTCGTCATGGAAATTCCGAGGCTGTCTATGCTGGGCATCCTGATATCTACCCCGGTGTCCATTCGGCCTATAATCATAGTCTAAATCATCCTCAAATGGATCAGCAGGAGGACCTAAGTCCTTTACATGTTGCCTAGGGACTGGGACTTGTCTAAAGTGGTTAGGGAGGGGAAGGATTCCTGCATGAGGATCTGTGGGCCGCTCATTGGGTTGTTGAAAGATCGGGGGATCATTGGCAACATCCCCAGGGTCAGAAACTCTACCCTGACCTCTAGACTGGGCTAACTCCTCCCTAAGTGCAGTGATGGACTCACGGAGTGTGGTAAACTCAATCTTAGTATCACGATCAAATCTGGTAAAAGACTCTTTCAAAGTGGCTATGTCCTGTTGGACAGTGGTCATGTCTTGCTCTATAGAGATGCAGCGGTTAGTCAAAGTCATGGTGTAAGGTAATGGTGAAATTGGGGTTGGTGGGTAAATGGGTGGTAGATGCTGACACGTCTTAATTACTTAAATTAGAAAGCCAAATTACCACTTATGAACACTTAAGAAAACTGAAATAAAATGAAGAAAAAAATGCAAGCTGCGTGCCTAAGTATGAAAAAGGTGAAGTAGGGAATGGGAATGCAATGAGTGTGTGAAATATATCAGAAAGGTGGCCTAGAGTTTGAAAAAGGGAACAATAAAGGAATGATGAAAGGAGTAAAGGTTTTTACTTTTTTTTTTTTTTTTGGACTGTTGGGAAAAGAATAAAGGGTTTAAAAGGACCTAACGCAAATTTAATAAACTACCAACTAATTGAAATAAAACTCACAATTTTTCAATGAAAAGGAGTTGTGTACCTTTCACCGAGGCGCAATGAGGTATAAAACTCTACTGTGGAGGTCGAATTGACCCAAATGGACCTCAAAATCGGAACCGGGACGTCAAAAAATGCTGGGAAGGTTGCAGGGGCCAAACTGTAATTTTCCAGAAAACTGAGGTGCCAAAATGTAATTTTCCAGAGAACTGAGGACCAAACTGTAATTTCCAGAAAGCTTAGGCACCGAACAGTAATTTTCCAGAAAGTTTGAGCACTAAATGGTAATTTTCTAGAGAGTTGGGCACCAAATTGTAAATGTCCAGAAGATAGGGGCTAAACGGTAATTTCAGAGAAGCGATGACGTCAGCGACACGTGTCGGTCAATGGTCAACGGTTTGACCGGGTCGGGTCAAAATTCGGGTCAGTGGGTCAAAAATTCGGGTGGGAGAAACGGGTCGGGTTCGAGCCGGTGAGCCGAGCCGAGCCGAGAGAAGATTGAGCCGAGCCTGCGACGAGGCGAGCCAAGCCGCGCGTGGACAGACGCGGAGCCGATGCTGGGAAGTGATGCGCGTGGATCTGACGCGCTGAAGGCTTGTGGCGCGTGAAACTTACGCGCGCTCGAGGATCTGACTCGCTGATAGCTCAACCGCGTGTGACGGCGCGTGGAGCACTTTTCCGGTGAACTTTTTCTGCCGGTGAAGATTTCGGCGACGGGGGAGGGTTTTTGGGGTGGTTTGGTGGTGTTGGCAGCCGTGGAAGGCGGTGTTTTAAGATGGTAAGGGGCGCGGGTCGTTGTATATATATATATATATATAGGCAGTGAGTATGTATGGAGGCACGGGTCTATGTTTCTTCCAAGCACGTGAGTATAGAGGAAGCGAAAAGGGTGTGGGTCGTGGTGAGGCTCTGATACCAATTGATGAGACTTGAAATACCAAGAAAAGAAATAGAGGGATAGAGAGAGAAATAGAGAGAATAACTCAGAAAGAAATCAGAATATTAGGGAGAAAGAAAGAGAAAGAGAGAGAAATTAGAGAGAAATCAGAAATTAGGGAGAAATTGTATTAATCATCAAGTCTACCCAAAAATAAAGGGTTTAATCCCTTTATATAGAAAACAATCCTACTTCTACAAGGAAACTAGTAAAAGATAGAAACTAATAAAAGATAGAGAACAATCCTACTTCCACAAGGAAACTAATAAAAAGAAATTACAACCAAATAAAATAACCTAACTAAAAATAAATTAAATAATAACCAATCTCTTGCATCATGATCCACATCAGAAGATAGGACAAAAAAGGAAAAGGAAAAAGAAAAAGAAAACGAAGGAGACGAAGAGTGAGGTATCGTGCCAGAGGCATGTTGAAGGAGTTTCGTCTCTAATGCGTATTCAAAATCAGCATGGCACCTCCAAGGAAGTTTCTGTGCTTCTTAGCTCCATAGCCTAGTTCATATGTAACAAGATATGGTGTTGCTAGGGCGTTGGTCAAAAATTCGATTTTTAATATTTTAATTTTTTGGATATTCTTTAGTTTCTGGAAACATGAGTTGGGGTTCTTATATTGAGAACAATTCCATGCAACATGAGTGAGGTCGGTTGAAATTGCTCTAGCCATCGTTGTAATGCAGTTTCAGGTTTTTGAATTTTACTCCTCACTAGCATTGAAGTATCCCCCCTCTCTCTCTCTCTCTCACACACACGCACACACACACACAAACACACGTGCACATTTCCTCCCAATCTAACAATTTTCTCTCATCCAGTTATCAAACATGCTGCCAACTGGAATACTGAATACTGTGAAGAATTGGAGAAAAAATTATTCTCATTCACTATGAAAATATGCTATACAGTTTCTGAATTTATACACTAGGGAGACTAACTAAGATAGGAAACTATCCTAACTTAAATCCCCACAATTAAGGGATCCTAACTTAAATCCCCACAATTAAGGGATTGGCATAACCTTTACAAAAAATCCCCTAAATAAATCATAAAAATTTACCATAAAACAATGATTCCCTAATTTTGCCATTTAGGAAGGCGTTCTTGACATCAAATTGCTCCACCCAAGATTAGCAGCCAAAGATAATAGTATTCTCACAGTGTTCATTTTTGCAACTGGGGCAAAGGTTTCTAGATAATCAACTCCATAAGTTTGAGTATATCTCTTGGCTACCAACCTAGCCTTATATCTCTCAAGAGATCCATCTGCCTTATACTTAACAGTGAAAACCCATTTACATCCTACTGGACTCTTCCCTTTAGGTGGTTCCACTAATTCCCAAGTTTTATTTTTCTCAAGAGCTTCCATTTCAACCCTCATAGCATCTCTCCATTCCTTATGACCTAAGGCCTTTAGCATGGTTTTGGGAATGGTTATGGTGTTCAGATATCTAAGAAAGGTTTTGTGATTATGTGATAGCTTCTCATATGACACAGTGGGATAATGGATATAATGGATATTGAGTGCATTTTCTTGTACTTTTCCGAATAACGATGGGAAGACTATTGTCACTAGCATCATGGGAGTTAGAAATAGTTTCTTGAGGAAGTGCAGATAGAGTAGTTACCTCATTGCCATGGGCTGGTTCAGAATCTTGGATTTGCATAGGTTGAATGATGGGTACCTTTTTCCTTGAATAAATCAGCAGTGGGCGAGTAGAACTTTGAACCTGATTATCTTTTGCCAAAGTTTGTGATTTAGGAGTACAAGGTGGCTCGGGTTCAATAGAAACAGGGACTGAGACGGAGTTTGGAGTATTAGGAGTATTAGAATCAAGTTCCAGTCCTTGTCCTTATCTTCCATCAATGTTGTCTCCCCCTGAAGATAAGGCTGTGTAAAATAGCTTTCCCTTTCAACAAATATTACATCTGCTGACACATAGAATTTTTGAGTTGGAGGATGATAACACTTGTATCATTTTTGAGTAGATGAGTATTCTATAAAAACACACTTAAGTGCTCGTGGATCTAACTTTACCCTGTTATGAGAGTGGATATGGACAAAGGACACAACCAAAAATTTTTGGAACAAGATTATTTGTGGTATTGAAGTTGGGAAAAATGTTTGGCCAGGACTTGCATGAGACTTTTGAAACCAAGGACTCGAGAGGGCGACCTGTTTATGAGATGAGCAGCAGTTAGGACACCTTCCCCCCAATAATTTTTTGGAATGTGTTTCTGAAAGAGGAAGGCTCGGGTAGTGGCTAACAAGTGGCCAATTTTCCTTTCAGCCACCCCATTTTGTTGGGGGGTGTTGACACAGGATGACTCATGGATTATTCCCTCTTTCCAGAAAAATGGTGATAGAACTTGATTGAAGAAATCCCTAGCATTGTCATATCTGAATTTTTTGATCCCCACCCCAAATTGATTTTTTACCATACTGTGGAAAGTAGGAAACACTGAACTCACATCAGACTTATTTTTTAGAAAAAAAATCCATGACACACGAGTACAATCATCAATGAATGAAACAAACCAACGAGCCCTAGATATATTAGGAATAGTAAAAGGTCCCAGATATCACTATGGATGAGTGAAAAAGGAACAGATGTTATTTTGTTGCTTATAGGAAAAGAAGCACGTTTGTGCTTTGCAAGTTCACAAATATTACAATGAAGAAATTTCTCATCAATTCCTTTAAATAACAATGGAAACATAACTGAATGCCAAATGAAGATGTCCTAGACGAAGATGATAAAGCCAAATCTCGTCTTTATTTGAAAGTGAAAACTCAAAAAGCAATGATAAAGATAAATTATTCTTAGTTCTATTTTGCCCACTTGATTCTTCAAGATAGTAAAGTCCATCTTCCTCCCTAGCACATCCAATCATCTTCCCGTTCCCTGGTCCTGAAATACACAATGTGTGGGAAAGAAAGTCACACTACAATTTAAATCTTTGCGAGCTTATGTATGGACAAGAGATTAGTGGACAGTTTTGGAACATGAAGAACATTGTCAAGTTTCAAAGTCTGGCTTATTAAAACACTTCCTCGGCCAGCAATTGTTATTAATGTACCATCGGCTGTGGTTATTTTCTTATTGCTAGGACATGGACTATAAGAGGTGAATTTGTGTGATGAATGGGTCATATGGTTTGTGGCCCCTGAATCAATGACCCAGGAACCGAAAAAGAGGTTATACTTGAAACACTAAGGACGCAAGGGGAAAGATACTTACCTGAGAGTGCTAGGGAACAAGCACCTGTAGTAGTAGGCTTTTCCAAGGACCCCAACAAATTCCTCAGCTTCTCTATCTCAAAATTCACCTTGTTCTTGTGGCATGTCCTCCTCTCCGGGCTGTGTGTAAGTCATATGAGCCTGCCCCCTTTGCTGTCCATTCTTCATGGTCCAATTTTTGTTGGACAATTGCGGCTTTCCATGAAGCTTCCAGCAGCGCTCTCTCGTGTGGCGAGACTTTTTATAGTGCGTACACCATAAGGCATCCCTGCTTATGGTTTTAGACAGGTTCAGTTCCTCGTTCATGCTTATAGTTGGTTGGTTAGTGCTGGGATTTTTAAAACCTGCCTCTTTTGAGACCATAGCCGATGCCTCAATAGCCTATGGTTCCACCATTACTCCTTCCGTCCTTCTTCTGCTCGGATTATCGCAATATTCTCATTTAATGAGGGTAAATCATCTTTTCCAAGAACTTGTACTCTGACCGGATTAAACTCCATATTCAGACCTGCAATAAAATCCTAAATCCTATCTTTCTCTACGAGTCTTTTCACCATGGCTGCATCGTCACTGCATTTTAGTTTAATATATTGATAATGATCCATTTCTTGTCATAGATTCTTCAAGAGATTGGCATATTCGGTGACAGTACGTTCTCCCCGCTTGGTGGCTAGAATTTTGATCTTGATCTCATAAATCTGAACAACATCACGAACCTTGGAATAAGTTTGTCCAACCGCATCCCATATCTCCTTTGCGGTGGTTAGGAACATACATGTATTGCTGATCTCCGGTAGCATTGAGTTCCATAGCCAAGACATCACGATAGCATTCGCCTCATCCCAAGCATCAAACCTGGGATCTCCTGCTTTAGGTCTCGTACCAAGCAAGTGACTCAACTTGCCTTTCCCTTTTACGAATGTTCGAACCACCTGCGACCATTTCAGATAATTCTTTCCATTCAATCTATATGCTGCCTGCACGTTCTGTAAATCTTCTAAAGATGGAGCAGAATTTGCTTCCACATTCTGTGTCTCAAAGGTGTTAGTGCTGTCTATGATTTCTGCCATGGTTGTTGGAGATTAGAGATGATGGGAAGATGAAGAAAGATCACTGTTTAGGTCAAGAATAAGAGTGGCCGAAGAGAGGAAGAGAGGAATTTAGAGAAAGAAAACAACAATTAAGGCTATAAGAGAATGATAGAATTAGAGAAAGAAAAACAGCAATTAAGGTTGTAAATGGAATCAAGAATACTTGGCAATGAAGGCCAGCAAGAGGAAAAAAAATGGGTAATTCTGAGCGAGCTTGAAGCTCTAATACCATATGAAGAATTGGAGAAAAAATTATTCTCATTCACTGTGAAAATATGCTATACAGTTTCTGAATTTATACACTAGGGAGACTAACTAAGATAGAAAACTATCCCAACTTAAATCCCCACAATTAAGGGATCCTAACTTAAATCCCCACAATTATGGGATTGACATAACCTTTACAAAAAATCCCCTAAATAATCATAACAATTTACCATAAATACAATGATTCCCTAATTTCCTATTTACTACACACACGGTTTCCTTATTAAGAAGAAATCGTGTTTTCCCACAAACCACAATAGAGAAAATGTTTGGACTGAATTTATCCTTTGAAATGAATTTCATGATAGTTCAATCACTTAAAAGCAGAGATTTTAGCTGGAAGTATGTCTAGTTGGCCAAAAACTTAAAAATATTTTCATTTGTAGATTTGTAGGACCCTTCAATTTTCTGATCTTCTTTTATAGTGATGTTGTTGGTTAACTAGAACCAAGTGGAAGCAAGTTTTTTAAAAAATTCCAAATCTTAAACTTGGCGTAATATCCATTGTTATATCAAGAGAAGATGATGGTTCATACTGTAGAGGCTTGTGGAGCCTAGAGATGAAAAGGAGGTTGTCTTCAAAAACCTTGATGGTCTTCTCCATTATGACCTTGAAAGGGAAGGATAGGTTGGTGGGAACCTTTTTAGAACTCCAAGATGGCTACTAACATTAATCATAATAGCCTTAGGAATTAGAGTTCTTATATAGAATTAAGAACTTCTAAAGTATCTCCTTCAAGTTAGGCTAGCGAAGGGATCATTAGGGTTCTCGCAAGTTAGGCTCCAATTGGCCAATATATATTCAAGTCAACTATTGACTTTTACTTAATAGCCCATTAACAAATATTGATTCCACAAAATAATATTTGATGCATTCCTAACTAAGAGAATTACAATGAAGACCCTAAACATACTAAAACTTGCAACTATGCCCCTCCACTAGGCACCAACAATATCCATTAATACATTGGTGTGGACAAAATCTACTACTGTCAAACGAAGATGTACTTAGTTCTTAACATCTTTGAGACTTAATTAATAATCCTATGATTCCTAATATTATATAAGTAAACCTTTAGCAACTATAACAAATCATAACACTGTTACTAGTAATCAAACAATTAAATAACTCAAGGGGATATTATTTTACTGCTAATAAGTAAGGGTGGATTACATCTTGAGATATAGTGTTCCCTAAATCCTATAATTAATCACCAAAGATATCGAGGTATTGATTTAGGAGGATCTCACTCATTCATAAATAAAAGTGACCAATGAATAAGATAGGGTTCACTACTCCCTCATAATTAAAAGCATGTTGTCCATTAGTGTGTCACATTATAGCTAACAGTT
>JAESVK010000136.1:1117231-1164878 GCA_017140935.1 Hamamelis virginiana
CCCTAAATTCCTTAGACACAGATGCCCAAAAAGAGCTCAAAAAACAAACCCGATCCCACAAACCAACAAAACTATCACACTTATCCTCGAATATACGAGCATTCCTTTCAAGCCAAAGCACCCAAAAAATTGCCAAAACAACACATCTCCAAAGAACCATAGCTCTCTTAGAAAATCCAAAAGCACGAAACTCAATGTCCAACATTGCAGAGGACGATTTTGGGGCCACCCAACACATATCCGAAGGTTTAAACAATCTTTGCCACAAAGCCATTGCCAAAGGACAATGCAAGAATAAATGATCAATGCTCTCACAATCATCCCTACACAAAACACACCATTGGGGAGAAATAAACACACCAGGATTCCTTTTTTGCACCACCTCGTTAGTAAAAATCTTTCGATGAGCCACAACCCAAGCAAATATCTAAACTTTTAAAGGCACTTTAGCTTTCCAAATCATTTTGCACGGACTAAAAGTAGGCAACGAGGGGCCATCACATAGGGCATCAAAGAAAGATTTATCTTGTACCGAAGAACACAACACCAACCCATCCAAAAGTAACAACAAAGAAAACAACTCCTCAACCTCCCTATCATTAAGATTCCGACGAAAATGAAAATTCCAAGAAATCGGGAAAGAAGAAGACACCACGAAACTATCAATAGGAGCGTTATGAACCGAAGACAATGCATACACTCGGGGAAATAAAGAAAGAAATGCACGGTCCCCTCTCCAAACCTTTTTCCCACCCTTTCTAAAACCGGCTCCCAAAAGGAATCCCTCCTTGGATTACCTCCTAATGGTAAACCCAAATATTTAATGGGCCAACCATCCACTTTACACCCTAATTGGTTTGCTAAATCTGCCAATTCAGGATCTGAAACATTAATCCCAGCTAAAACACTTTTGCTCAAATTTACCCTCAAACCTGACATAATTTCAAAGACCTTCAAATATAATGTAAATTACCCACCTTCTCTTCCACAAAAGGCAAAAAAAAAAAAAAGTATCATCAGCATACTGAAGATAAGAAACTGAAACTCTATCCTTTCCTACCTCAAAACCCTCAACCAACCCTACATCCTTAGCCTTATCTACCAATCGTCCCAAAACATCCACAACCAAGATGAAAAGAAAAGGGGACAAAGGATCTCCCTGTTTTAAACCCCTAGAAGCTTTAAACGTCTCACCCGCCTTGCCATTAATAATCACAGATAAATTAACTGAGTACAAACAACCCCTAATCCATTTCCGAAATCTCTCCCCAAAACCCTTTTTATCCATCACCTCTTCAAGAAACTCCCATTCAACATGATCATATGCCTTTTCAAAATCCACCTTAAATAAAACTCCCTTTTT
This sequence comes from Hamamelis virginiana, assembly GCA_017140935.1. Classification (NCBI taxonomy): domain Eukaryota; kingdom Viridiplantae; phylum Streptophyta; class Magnoliopsida; order Saxifragales; family Hamamelidaceae; genus Hamamelis; species Hamamelis virginiana. The sequence goes on from JAESVK010000136.1 coordinate 1,118,595, forward strand.
CTTTTTTGATCTATACTCATCAACCACCTCATTAGCCACTAAAACAACATCTAAAATCTGTCTACCTTCTACAAAGGCAACCTGAGATGAGGAAATTGTATCTGCCAAGATGAACCTCAACCTTTTTGATAAGAGTTTGGCCAAAATTTTATAGAGGGATGTGACCAAACTAAGAGGCCTAAAATAACTTATCTTTACTGAATTCTCCTTCTTCGGAATGAGACAAATAAAGGATGCGTTAGTGCATGCATTCACCACTAACGCATGATCTATAAAAGACTTTAAGTTTTGGAATACTATTTTCCAAAACAATATTTTCATGAAATTCATTAAGAAAGGGTTTAATCTCGTCAATTTCAATTTTTGAAATGATTATATAAAAAATTTATCTTGGTAAAACCTTTTTGGCTTTTTTGAAGTGAAAAATTCAATTAAATTTAATCATAAATGAATCTTCCTGTGCAACAGGAAGATTCATCATTTCAAGAAGAGCAGAGAGTTTCTCTTCTGAAAGATCTTCAATCCAATCTATCTGTTTAATAAATTTATTAACTACAGATTGGATTTGCATTTTGTTTTCTTCTAATCTTTTCAAAACTTTTGAAAGATTGGTCATATTTTTTTTGAAAATCAGCCTTTTGGTTAAGGCAGTGAGTTTTCCAAAAATTGTTTACCAAATGATACATTTGTGTACTAAGTCCTGGATTTTAAAAATATTTAACATCCTGTTGGTTTGTAGATGATGTAGGTTGATAAATGTTAATTCCTTGTTGGAAATTTTGAGAAAATTCAGCCATTTGTTTATAGCTGATTGGCATAACATACACATGAACGTTTGGCTGGTTACCTAATTGCTGAAATTGTTGAGATAGTCCCGGGCTGGAACTACCTCCATAATTCTGATTCCAAGGTGTTTTCCTTGGTGGTGGAATCCAGGGTGTCTTACCCTTGTCAGCCATTGTAATCTCTAGACAAATAATCAGCAAGGAAATTGTTAGTACCTTTAATATGGACAATATCAAAAGAATATTGACAAATATAGTTGTACCAACGAACATGTCTAGAATTTTCTTCCCTTTTTTATATTTAATAAATTCTCGAACCGATTTATTATCAGTACGTATTATAAATTTAATAGGGGCTAATATATATGTATATTTTTGATAATCAACAATTATATTGAAAAACCAAAGAGGACAAGGAGTCCTACTTACAAGAAGATCCAACAAAAAGAAAGAAAAAACAATGAAAAAACAAAAAAACAACATACTCATGGATTACAAACAGCCACCTAATTATCCTTAATGACAAACAAAGGAACACCCTTAAATTCTCTCGTCACCGAAACCCACAAAAAGGTTAAAAAATAAAATTTATCTAACAAACTTTGAATAGACTGACTTTTATCATAAAAAATCCTTACATTTCTCTCAAGCCAAATTACCTAGAAAATAGCCAAGACAAAACACTTCCATATGATGGAAGCTCTCAAAGAAGACCCAAAAACCTTAAGAACAATCTCCATCATCTGAAAATCATGTTGAGGAACAACCCAAAGCTCATCACCAAGCTGAAACAAGAAACACCACAACTCCATGGCAACCGGACAGTGTAAAAAAAGATGATCAATACTCTCTTCCTCTCCAAAACACATCACACACCACTGGGGAGAAAGATACCAACCAGGCATTCTCCTCTGAATAAGGTCATTAGTATTAATTCTTTTATGAGCCACTGGCCAAGCAAAAACCTGAATTTTAAGGGGGGCCTTCGCTTTCCAAATAAACTTTGCAGGAACAAAGGGAGGAACTGAATAGTCATCACATAAAGCATCAAATAAAGATTTACAAGAAAAAGACCCCGAAGAATGCAATACCCAACCTCTACTATCCTCAATCAAAGGATTCAGATGAAAACCATCAAGAATGGCCAAAAGAGAAGAAAGCTCACCCACTTCCCTATCATTAAGATTTCTAAAAAAATGAAAATCCCACGAAACCGGAACTAAATATGAAATCACAAAACTAACAATGGGAGCATTATGGATAAGAGAAAGATTATTCAACCTTGGGAACAACGAAGCAAAAGAATGCTCCCTTCTCCAAACATCCTCCCAAAACCTAATTTTCACCCCATTACCAACCGACAACACAACAAAATTCAAGAAGATGGGAAGAATTTGTAAAATACCTTTCCAAGGGTTACGATAAGTCACCTCCCTACTCACTATAGCATCCCAACCATTATCTTGCAACCCGTACTTACTCTTGATAACTTTATGCCAGAGGGAATCAATTTCACGAGGAAATTTCCAAAGCCATTTCCCTAATAATTCCAAATTTCAATGAATAATGTTACCCACAGCAAGCCCCCCTTTAGGTTTAGACCGACGCACCACCTCCCAACTTATCAAGTGAGATTTTTCCCCCTCCCCCCAACCTTCCCACAAAAAATCTCTCATTAATTTCTCTAAATTATTAGCTACCCTAATCGGTACCTTAAATAAAGACAAGAAGTATATAGGAATACTAGACAAAACAGCTTGGACCAAAGTCAACCTACCCCCTCTAGACAACAAACACTTCTTCCATCCATCTAACCTCCTCTTAACTTTATCTATCACTGGATCCCAAAAAGAGACAGACCTAGGATTCCCCCCCAAAGGTAATCCTAAATATTTCGAGGGCCACGATTCAACCTTGCAACCTATCAAATCTGCCAACCTCCTAACCTCCACTTCAGGAACATTCACCCCCACTAAACCACTCTTGCCCAAATTCACTCTCAAACCAGACAATAACTCAAACACCTGCAAAATCTTATGAAAATTCATCAAACATTCTTTATCATTAGACGAAAAAAACATTGTATCATTTGCAAACTGAAGATGGGACACATGAACCCTATCCCTACCCACCCAAAAACTTTCCACTAACCCAGCTTCACAAGCCTTATTAACCATCCTACCTAAAACATCAACCACTAAAGTGAACAAAAAAGGGGAAAGAGGGTCACCTTGCCTAAGGCCTCTAGACACTCTAAAATACTCACCAGGTTTACCATTAAAAACCACCGACAAATTAACTGAAGACAGACAACCTCTTATCCAACTCCTCCATCTACTACCAAAACCTGTACTCCAAAAAAAAAAATCAAGAAAACCCCAATCCACATATAAACAAATATGAAGAGAAAAAAGTAAATTGCCGTGTGTTACAATTGTTTACAAGGTATTTCTTAAATAGAATTACAGGAAGATAAATTAGGAAACTAACAACTATAAACCAGCTAATTTCCCTAATTTCTAGCAATTGACTAAATCTCCTTCTATCTATATTTACACCCCTATTCTACTCCTAAAATCCGGTACAATAACCACCAAATATTCTCCTTTTCAACACTTCCCCTCAAGCTGGCTTGTAGATATTTTCCATAGCTAGCCTGTCCATCAAAGTGTCAAACTGCTTCTTGTGTAGCCCCTTCGTGAGTATATCTGCAACTTGATCAGTAGCCTACTATAAGGTATACAAATCAGGCTACTTTTGAGTTTCTCTTTATAAAGTGCTTGTCTACCTTAATGTGCTTGGTTCTGTCGTGAAGAACTGGATTGTGAGCAATTGAGATAGCTGCCTTATTGTCACAGTAGACCCTCATAGGAGAAGGAGGTGAAATCTTCAAATCTTTTAGAAGTCTCTTTATCCATAACACTTCACAGATTCTGTGAGCAAGTGACCTGAACTCAGCCTCTGCTTCTAGCAACAACATTTTGTTTCTTGCTCCTCCACGTGACAAGATTTCCTCCAACGAACATGCAATAACCTGAGGTTGATCGTCTGTCAATCACGCTTCCTGCCTAATCTGCGTCTGTATAGACTTCAACCTTTAAGTGACCACGCTTCTTAAATAACAAACCTCTTGCTGGAGTTCCCTTTAGATATCTCAGAATCCTGTAAACGACATCAAAATGTTCCTGCCCAGGAGAGTGCATGAATTGGCTCACCATGCTGACTGCAAATGCAATATCTGGGCGTGTATTAGACAAGTAGATCAATCTGCCTACCAAGCGTTGATACTTATATCTGTCTATAACATTCTCGGGTTTGGCAGTATCAAGTTTTAAGTTGGCTTCAATTGGAGTTTCAGCAGCTTTACAACCAAGGAGCCCTGTTTCTCCAAGTAAATCAAGTACGTACTTCCGTTGATTTACGAATATGCCTTCTCTTGATCTGGCAAATTCCATCCTGAGAAAATACTTTAGTACTCCCAAATCTTTAATTTCAAAATCCTCCGCAAGTTTTCTCTTCAAGCTTGCTAGTTCTTCAACATCATCCCCTGTCAATATTATGTCGTCTACATAAACGATTAGAACAGCCATCTTCCCATTTTCAGTGTGTTTGAAGAACATAGCAGCCATATCCCTTCACGGCTCTTGCAAAGCGTTCAAACCACGCTCTTGGAGACTGCTTAAGGCCATATAAGAATTTTTTTAGTCTGCAGACCTTATCTTGACTTAACTTCTCCTCAAATACTGGTGGCAAGCTCATAAACACCTCTTCCTTTAAATCACCCTTTAAGAAGGCGTTCTTAACATCCAACTAGTATAATGGCCCGTTAGAATTGATTGCCAAAGACAATAGAACACGGATGGAATTTATTTTGGCAACTGGAGCAAAAGTTTATTGGTAGTCAATTCCATATGTTTGTGTAAAACCCTTCGCTACAAGCCTCGCTTTATACCTCTCCAAGCTACCATCAGCTTTACATTTAACTGTAAATACCCATTTACATCCAACTGTTTTCTTCTCTCTGGATAAATCCACAATTTCCCACGTTCCACTTTTTCCAAGAGCATTCATTTCTTCCATCACTGCTAATTTCCAATTTGGATCATCAAGTGCTTCTTGAATGTTTCTTGGAACAAACAAATGAGAGATTTTTGATATAAAAGCCCTATAATTATGAGAGAGTTTATCATACGAAAGGTATTTTGCAGTGGGATGTTTGGCATAGGAGCGAATTCCTTTTCTAAGAGCCATAGGAATATTAAGATCCTGAGGTTTCATGGAAGACTCATTAGACTCAGGAATGGGTGCTTGAGTTTTCATGGAAGGTGTATTAGACTCAGGGATGGGTGATAAGGTAGGAGAAATGAATGGTAAAACTTGTAAAACATAATTTGTACCTGGTTGGTTCAGGAGTTCATTACTCAGAGTTTTTGATTGGTTTTGTGCAGCGATGATAGACAGATCCCTACCCTTTTGTTGACTTCTTTTCCTAGAATAAACCAGAAGCTCTGAGTTGAGTTCCCTTGGAATTGTAGGTAGTATTTCTCCCCCTATCGAAGACACAATCACTTTTAGCAAGCGTTGGTTAGGTTTACCAGTTTCCCTCAACTTCGAAGTGGTATTAATTTTCTGGTCTTTAAAGTTAGGTTCAAACACAATGGTTTTAGGTAAGGGAGTAGGAAGAACATCCCAAAAATTTTCTTCATTTTCCTTCTCCCCCTGAAGAGAAGTTTGCTCAAAACAAGGTTGTGTTTCCACAAATGAAACATCCATGCAAACAAAAAATCTCCTAGTTTTGGGATTAAAACATTTATATCCCTTTTTAGTTGGGGCATATCCTATAAAGACACATTTTTCAGCTCTAGGATCCAATTTTGACCGACCTTTATTGGGTAAATGAACAAACGTAGTACAGCCAAAAACTTTTAAGGGTAGGTTGGATTGAATTTGTGTTACTGGAAAAATGATTTTAAGGCACTCAAGAGGAGTAATGTAATTAAGAACACGAGTAGGCATTCTGTTGATCAAGTAAGAGGCAGTTAAAACAGCCTCGCTCCATAGATATTTAGGAACATTCATAGAAAACATGATAGCATGAGAAACTTCAATTAAGTGTCTATTTTTTCTCTCAGCAATGCTAAGGTGTATCAATACAAGTTGACTGTTGATGAATTCCCTTTTCTTTCAAAAAATTTCCTAGTACTCCTTTAAAATATTCAGTGCCATTGTCAGTATGAAGAATACCGATTTTAGTTTGAAATTGAGTTTCAATCATGGTATAAAAATTCTTGAAAAGATTTTCAACTTCTGATTTCTCACTCATTAAGTAAACCCAACATAAACGTGTGTGATCATCAATAAAAGTCACAAACCACCTTTTTCCAGAAATAATTTTGATTCTCGAAGGACCCCAAACATCACTATGAATAAAATAAAATGGCTTTGAAGCCTGATAAGGTTTGGAAGGATAATAAGTATGATGACTTTTTTCCAAAATGCAATTTTCACAATGAAATGATGAACAATCCAATCCTTTAAATAAAACAGGAAATAACTTTCTTAGATAAGGAAAACTAGGGTGCCCTAGCCTATAGTGCCAGAGCATTATTTTGTCTTTAATAGGGATAGAACTCATACTACTCAAGCCTTGAGCTTTTTTATTACTGGAGACTTCATCTTCAAAATAGTAGAGACCATCTATCATCTTAGCACTGCCAATCGTCCTCCCCGAGCTCTATTCCTGAAAGTCACATTAGGATTCAAAAAAGGTAACACGACAGTTAGAATCTCTAGATAGTTTACTAACAGACAAGAGGTTACAAGCAAGTTTAGGAACATGAAGAACAAATTTTAGAGTTAGACTTGTTGACAAATTTACCAAACCTTTGCTTGCAATAGGTGAAAAAGAGCCATAAGCTATTCGGAATTTTTCTAAACCAGAACAAGGAACATAAGTATGAAACAAATGGGCAAAACTGGTCATATGATCAGAAGCTCCTGAATCAATGATCCATGGAGCAGAATTTGAATGTAAATGACAAGACAGGGCGTTTGATTCACTACTTGATTGCGCAAGAGAGGCATTAGGTGTACCAAATGATCTAGAGTTGGATTTCAGTAGTTTTAGAAGGTGATCCATTTGCTCCTTGCTAAAGGGAACTGCTTCAGCTTCATGGGCAGAGGGAGATCGAGTAATTCTGTTGTTTTGTTTGCTCTTCCAGTTTGCTGGTTTACCATGGAGCTTCTAGCAGTTTTTGCGAGTGTGACGAGGTTTGTTACAAAAGTCACACCAAACATGGGGCTTGTCTTCAGTTTTCCACAGAATGACTCGACTCACGTTCGCCTCAGAGGCAATCAGCACTGAGTTTTCAATTGAGCCGCTGGAGGACTTTTTTCAAGGCGGCGACTTTCCTCCCGTCAAACTTCAGAAAATACTTCTTCAATTGAGGGAAGAGGCTGTCTGCCAATGATTCTTCCTCTCACCTCATCAGACTCAACATTGAGTCCTATGAGAAATTTAAAAATATGATTATCTTCAACAGTCTTCCAAATAATGGTTGCAATCTTCAGAAGACTTTCACTCGTAATCGTTGAATAGGTCTAGGTCCTCCCACAGATGCTTTAAAGAATTGAAGTAATTCGTGACACTGTCTTCACCTAGACGGATTTCACCAAGTTTCAGTGTTAATTCATAGACTTGGGACTGATTTCCCAAATCAGAATACATTTGGTTGATATTGTCCCAAAGCTCTTTAGCAGTGTGATAACACATATAGTTGGAGCTTATATCTTCATTCATGGAGTTCACCAGCCACGTCATCACCATTGAATTCTCGGCATCCCAAGTAGGATACGTTGGATCTTCAGGCACAGGTTCCTTCTTATCTCCAGTCAAATATCTGATTTTTCCTCTCCCTCGGATATACATCCGTACAGATTGCGACCAGCACAGAAAGTTTTATCCATTAAGTTGGATGGAGTTTGAATCGGGATTAAGGTTGGCTTGAGATTCAAAGGGGTCTTGATTGCTAGACATTGTCGTTGAAGGATTCAGAAACAACATCAGACATGGTGTTAAAGGTATTTTGATGTAATACGGCTAGGTCTTTTTTTTTTTTTCAAAGGAATCGATGCTCTGATACCATATAAACAAATATGAAGAGAAAAAAGTATATTGCCGTGTATTACAATTGTTTACAAGGTATTTCTTAAATAGAATTACAGGAAGATAAATTAGGAAACTAACAACTATACACCAGCTAATTTCCCTAATTTCTAGCAGTTGACTAAATCTCTTTCTATCTATATTTACACCCCTATTCTACTCCTAAAATCCGGTACAATAACCACCAAATATTCTCCTTTTCAACACCACATGATCATATGCTTTTTCAAAATCCACCTTAAACAATAAACCCTCTTTATTCATTGACCTATACTCATCGACAGCCTCATTAGCTATAAGAACCACATCAAGAATTTGCCTTCCTTCCACAAAGGCTCCTTGAGAGTAGGAAATGGTGTCACAAAGAACTTCTTTTAACCTTCTTGAAAGAATTTTAGCCAAAATCTTATAAAGCGATGTCACCAAACTAATTGGTCTAAAGTCCTTCATTTTTTCTGCACTCTCCTTCTTAGGAATAAGACAAATAAATGTAGCATTTGTGCACAAATTAACCACCCCATTCTCATAAAATTCTTTAAACACATTCAAGAGATCTGATTTTAAAACATCCCAACAATCTTGATAGACACTAAGAGTAAAACCATCTGGACCCAGGGATTTATCCCCACTACACTCCCTAACTGCCTCTTTAATCTCTTCTAATTCAAAAGGCCTCTCTAAGCAATTTGACTTTACGTCACTAATAGGATACCAATCCAAGCCCTCCACCACTCGCCTATCAACTTGAACAGAATACAAATCACAAAAAAAAACTTTTAGCTTCATTGATCATAGAATCCTCATCTTCCACAAAAGACCCATCCTCAGTTTCCAACCTACTAATAAAATTCATTTTCCTATTTTCATTGGCAATCTTGTGAAAAATTATAGTATTGTTGTCCCTTTTTTTAACCCATTTAACTTTAGCCTTTTGACTCCACAAAACTTCCTCCTTAAATCTTTTTAATTCATTTTTTATAGCCAATAATTCTTTTTCATAAGTACTATATTTTATTTCATTTGGTTTAAATTTACTTGAACCATATCCACAGATTTCTTCTTGTTTAAAATTTTCTGGCATTGCTTTTAAAACTGCTCCCCAAAATTCATCGCTAGCATCTGTTTCCATAATTAATTAGTCTTTTTCTTTTGGAAAATATACTTTGGGAGTTCCTCTAAACATATCTTTAATTTCTTGAACTAATTTAGAGTCCTCTTTAGACCAATTTATTTTTTCTGAATTTCCCTTTTTAGGTAAATTCTTAATCTTTTCTATTTGTGGTTTTTCTTGTTTAGACAAACTTTTGACAAAATTCCTTTAAAGTGTTTATTTCATTAGGAAAGTCTTTGATTTTTCTATAATATGAGGTTGTAATTTTATACCTGATTGGTTAAGAATTATACCTAAATATTCAACTTCTTTTTCAACATCTATCTTTTTAGGACTAAGAATTATTCCATTTTTTAGGAATATATTTGTTACTATTTCTAAATGTTTTTTTATGTTCTTCTCTTGTTTTAGAGAATACTAGAACATCATCTATATATACTAAACAAAATTCATAAAGATGCAAGGGCGGAACCAGGATTTTGGTTTCGGGGGGGCTATTTTTTCTTTTAATCCACTTTTACAAGAAAGTTATTAAACAATAGGCCTTCAAAAGTCCCATAGAATACAAATAACAAATTACATACATATATAGATACTTATGAAACATGAAATTCAAAAAGAAATTGTGAATAAAGATCAAATACCAAATCAAACCATAGGTTTCAATTGGTTCACCCTGGTCCTTCTACAACCATACTACAATAATCAATCACAAATACGATTTTCAGCATGCCTAACCTTCCTTATATTATTATATAACAAAATATATTCAAATTGCTAAAGGCGCCCACCCTGTTGGTATTTATTTGATAAAATATTTTATAGTTTTATTTAAATTTCAAGTGGCCTGCATTATGTTTACTTTACCATATATATATATATATATATATATATATAGCTGCTAATATAAGGTGCACCTGATGCAAGATGCATCAGGTGACCTCTTCTAGAGCTACTTGTTGAGCATATTTTTGAAAACTGACAGTTAGATTTGATACTCCTTTTATGCATATCATGCCTGCAAAAAATCACAGTGATCCAACGATTGGTTTCTGAAAAATGTAACTTTGAAAAACTGTGGCTTTTTTGTTCTTTAAAATGTCACCCTTTTTTCACAGTTAGTTTTTTTAAAAACCAACCGTTGGATCACTATGATTTTTGGTAGGCATGATATACATAAAAGGAGCATCAAATCCAACGGTCAGTTTCTAAAAATATGCTCAACAAGTGGCTCTAGAAGAGGCCACCTGATGCATCTTATATTAGAAGCTTCGTGTATATATATATATATATATACCAATGGACAGGAATGCTATTATCAAGTTGACTTGATGCAAGTTGCATCACGTCACCTGCTTTAGAGGTACTTGCAAATATTATTTTGAAAAACCGACTGTTGGATTAGATACTCTTATGTTTATGATGTCTACCAAAAATCACAGTGATCCAACAGTTGGTTTTTGAAGAAATGACTCTGAAAAAATGGTGATATTTTGAATAACAAAAAAGTCACAGTTTTTCAAAATGATTTTTTTAAAACTGACCGTTGGATCACTGTGATTTTTGGTAGACATGACAAATATAAGAGAAATATCTAATCCAACGATCAGTTTTTCAAAACATGATCTGCAAGTGCCTCTAAAGCAGGTGATCTGATGCAACTTGAATCAAGTCGGCCCGATAATAGCTTTCCTATATCAAAAAATATATAATAAAATATATAATATACACTAAATGAGTGAAAGTGAGGATGAGTGAAAGTCGGGGGGGGGGGGGGGGGCCCCTGCCCCCCCCCCCCCCAACCTTATAACACTTTCACATATCAATTGAAAATTGAAAAGCCAAGGGCCGGCCCTCCCTATGCTCTAGTTCCGCCACTGTAAAGATATTTGAACAGATTGTCCATCCATCTTTGAAATATTTGAGTTGCATTACATATTCCAAATGGCATTACTGTCCATTGATAATGACCATGGGGTGCACTAAAAGCAGTCAATGGTTTTGACTCTTTTGTTAACTTAATTTGCCAAAATCCCGATTAACAGTCAAACTTACTAAACCATTTAGCATCCGTAGTTTGTTTAACTAGGACATCTTTTCTTGGAATAAAATATCCATCAAGTTCAAGAAATTGATTTAATCTCTTGTAATTCATTACCATTCTAGCTTTTCCTCTTTTAATTTCACTATGGTTTCTTACCATAAAAGCTGGACTAGAATGTGGACTTCTTGTTTCTTCAATCAATCCTTTTTCTGATAAATCTTTTATTTGAATTTCAAATTCATCTATATCTTGTTTAGTATAGACCATAGGTTTAACTCAGATTATTTTATTAGTATCTGTAAGTTTTAATTCACAATATTTAGAGGCTTTTTCCCATAGTTTTAAAGGTTCTTTTGAAAAATTTGGACTTAATTTTTTATAAACCCAATGAGTGTCATCTAAGGAATTAAGTATTGGTGTCATATCACCACGCTTAACTGGCGCAAATCCTTTGTCACACATGTGTTTGTGTTGTTGAAGTAAAGGTATTTAACAGAGTCTTGTTTAGATGTTAAAATCAGATGATTTTTATGAACTATAAAAGACATGTAATGCTGAATAAAATTATTTCCTAAAATAATGTCTCCATGCATAAATGGAAAACAAAGTAATTTAGGAATATAAAATTTTTTATCATTTAGTGTGATTGGGATATTTTTTGCTTTAAGGAAAATAATGGTGTCATTGCCATCAATTCCTCTAGCAGAAATTGGATTTTTCATTTTAACCCAAAGATGTTCTGGGATAGCATTATATTGAGCAACACTAGTTATGGCTCCTGTATCTATTAAAACTGATAAACTATGTGGTTTATAGTTTTTAAAGTTAAAATTTCCTAATATATACATATATTGTTTTTTACCTTGTTGGTAACTAAAGATTATATGTTCTGGAATTTTATCTTTTAATTCTATTTGTTAAAAAAATACCATATTTTGTTCTTCCCTTTTTTCATCAAGTATTTTTTGTTCCTTATAGGTTGTTCTTGGAAGGATTGGTATTTGCACATTTTTTAATTTAATTATATTTTCTTCTTCCTTATCATCTTGTTTAGATGTAGAAGGTCTAGAAGAGATTTCATCAATATCTTCCAAAAGAAAAATACTTATTAATTATGGAAACAGATGCTAGCGATGAATTTTGGGGAGCAGTTTTAAAAGCAATGCCTGAAAATTCTAAACAAGAAGAAATCTGTGGATATGGTTCAGGTAAATTTAAACAAAATGAAATAAAATATATTACTTATGAAAAAGAATTGCTGGCTATAAAAAATGGATTAAAAAGATTTCATCTTTATTTAGCCCATGTTAAATTTATAATACGTCCTGATAATAAATCAGTTCGAGATTTTATTTTAAATCTAAAAATGGTGAAGAAAATTCTAGACGTGTTCGTTGATACAATTATATTTGTCAATATGCTTTTGATATTATCCATATTAAAGGTACTAACAATATCGTTGCTAATTATTTGTCTAGAGATTACAATGGCTGACAAGGGTAAAACACCCTGGATTCCACCACCAAGGAAAACACCTTGGAATCAGAATTATGGAGGTAGTTCCAACTCGGGACAATCTCAACAATTTCAGTAGTTAGGTAACCAGCCTAACGTTCCTGTGTATGTTATGCCAATCAGCTATAAACAAATGGCTGAATTTTCTCAAAATTTCCAACAAAGAATTAACATTTATCAACCTACATCATCTGCAAACCAGCAGGATGTTAAAGATTTTTATAATCCAAGACATAGTCCACAAATGTATCATTTGGTAAACAATCTTTGGAAAACTCACTGCCTTCACCAAAAGGCTGATTTTCGAAAAAATATGACCAATCTTTCAAAAGTTTTTAAAAGATTAGAAGAAAACAAAATGCAAATCCAATCTATAGTTAATAAATTTATCAAACAGATAGATTGGATTGAAGATCTTTCAGAAGAGAAATTCTCTGCTCTTCTTGAAATGATGAATCTTACTGAACAACAGGAAGATTCATTTATGATTAAAATTAATCGAATTTTTTCTTCAAAAAAGCCAAAAAGGTTTTACCAAGAGAAATTTTTGATAAAATCATTTCAAAAATTGAAATTGACGAGATTAAACCCTTTCTCAATGAATTTCATGAAAATATTATTATGGAAAATAGTATTCCAAAACTTAAGTTTTTTTATAGATCATGAAATCTGGAATATGGAAGCGGTTGAATGGGGTATTGTCAGTACTATAATTTTTCAACCACTTTTTTCAATGACATTTTTTTCTTTTCCTTCAATGATCAAATCTATAATCTATTATGTCTCAAAAAATTATCTTTTATGTGGCCATTTTAAATTCAAGATAACCAGTCTTGCAGGCTTACATAGAAGAGAGAGATTTTTCCAACCCTATCAAATTTGGTCTTTAGAACAAACCAATGAAGAAGACCTTTTCGAACAATTAAGCGAAACTGAAAATCAAAGCAGTTGAAGAAATAAATCCTATTTGCTACTATTAGCAAAATTATCTTGCTTTACAAAAAAAAAAAAAAAAGCTTTAAGGATTATAAAAAATGATCCTTATATTTTTAAAATAACTGATGGGAGAAGATTATTTTGTACTAATCTTAAAAGCTCTTATGAAATTTCAAAAGAACAACTAGAAGCAGTTGTTAGGTTTCTTGTTAATATTCAAATTGGGGATCTTGACGGTCCATTAGATTTAATAATGGAAGCAGAAGACAAGGTGGATCTTGAAGATAATTTTGATTAAGAATTTTTTCTCAATTCCATAGATGATATTGCATTGGCTAATATAGACAATGCCATGGAAAGATATGGATTGAAGATTTTTTGGTTTATTCGACTCCAAAGTTTATCCAGGACACGTATGCCAAAAAATTATTCATAAAGGCACTATGCTACTCTAGTTCTGATAGACACGTAGTAAAAGTTTTATTAATAAAGTATTGAATCAAGCAACAAAACAAAAATTTGAGTTGCTGGAGATATCCTTTATCAAGTATCAAGTTATCAACAAAGAAAAAGGACAAGGAAAAAGACAGCATTGAAAACTCACATGCATGTCTTGTGGTTACATCGCGTGAAGATGCTTCTCTTGGAACGTGGGCAAATATGGAGTGAAGCTTCTCATATTAAGGGGGAAGAGGAACTGAAAAGGAGGTCTCTAGAGGGTGCGAGTTCTTTGCTAAGTCTAAAAAAGTCTAGTTTTCTCTTCAAGTTTTTTGTTTTGAGTTTGTTTGAGAGTTTGTAAAAAAGAGTATGTAAAGTCTGTTTGTTTGAGGAGTTTTTAAAGAAGAGCTTTGAGTCTATGAATAGGGCAGTACGCTAAGGGCAGTTATGTAAGTTACTCTTTTCTTTTAATAAAATAATTGTACTATATATATACCGTATACCTTAAACAAGTGTACATTGCCACCCCTAATTCCAATATATCGGTCGATATTTTGAGGAAAAGATATTCAAGTTTGATATTGTATCGATACCCTTTGATATACTGATATATCCAGGGTTTACAATATCGGCCGATATGATACGTATCGGGGAGTATCGCCCCTTTACCCCTTTCCGATACACAACTGATTCATCCCCAAAGTCAAATTTCTCAAACAATCAAGAATCCAGGGCAAAATAATATGCTTTTTTCAAAAAAAAAAACAGCTAAAGTATACCCTTTTTAGTTGATTTGGAGAAGATTTGAAGAAGAAATCATATGAGAAGAAGAGGGAAGAAGAGAGGAGAAGAGAGAAGGTGTGAACCTGCGTGGCCGCCGTTGTCCCGCCAGAATATCACCGCCGGCGAGACTCCCGTCGACCAGATCTAGCCATGCCGGGCTTCCCGTCGCCGTCTGATAAGCTGGTGTTGTCGAGTGCTGACTGCGAAGTCGGCAGTGCCTACTGTATGTGAATGTGTGATATACACTGTGTGTGTATATATATATATATAGCCAGTCTATATTCGTGGGAAGAAGACTGACTTGTTGACTTGTTTTTAATTTTAAAGGTCAACAAGTCAAAAGTTATTTTATAAAATATTAATATTAATATTTATTTTTGTTTAATTGTTTCAATAAAAGCATATTTTTTTTATAACTTTTAAATAAAATATAAAAAAATAACTTTTTAAAAATGTTTGTTAATTTTTAATGTTTATTAATTTTTATTAATTTTTAAAAATGTTTATTAATTTTATTTAATTTTTTATAAATAAGAATTTATTTGACAATTCTATTCGTATTTCTTTTTCGTCCTCCCTCTTCGTCCTTTCTTGTGTAGTTGATGAACTTGGAACAGTTATTTTGAAAAATTCACTGTTGGATTTGATGATCCACTTATATGTATCATGAATACAAAAAATCACATGGATCCAACTGTATTTTTTTATAAAAAAAATAGACTGACAATTTTCACAATTTTTTCATTATTGTTTGCTTTTGTTTTTTTAAATTGTAAAAACCGACCGTTGGATCAATGTGATTTCTTGCATTCATGATAAATATAAGTGGAACATCAAATCCAACGGTTGGTTTCTTGAAATAGTTGTTCCAAATTAGTAAGATGCACTAGGGAGGACAAATGGAATTTTCCTAATTTATTATATAAATAATAGAAACTAAAAAATAAAAACTCTTTGAAACATTAATATACAGTCCTAGAACTTCTAGGCTAGAAGGTATCATGCATATCACTGCATTTGGGGGTTGGTGTGAAAAAAAATAAAAATTCACGGCCACGGCGCCCGTTACCCGTTACGTATCACCCGATACACCCGATACCCGTTACCCTTTACCGTTACCCGTTACCCGTTACCCGATACTTAAAACCATGGATATATCTGATACTTTTAGTCCTTGATTCTATCCACATGATAATCAAAGGCTTTTGCTGCCAACCCCTTAGTGAGGGGATTTGTTAGGTTCTTTGCGGATGCAATCTTAGTAACAACGATGTCTCCTCATTGTATTATCTCCCCAATCAAGTGATGCTTGTTCTCAATGTGTTTGTCACCTTTTTGATTCCTCGGCTCTTTTGATTGTGCAACTATCCCACTATTATCATATTGTATAATTATGGGCAGTTGTGCCAATGATCCCGGTCCAAGTTCTAAAAGGAATTTCTCGAGCCATACTGCTTTTTTAGTTGATTTATAAGCCACTACATATTTGGCCTCAATTGTAGAGTTAAGAATGCAATGCTGTTCGACACTCCACCAGCTAATGGCTCCTCCACCAAGCATGAACACATAACTGGATGTAAATTTTTGATTACCCTTATCCGACATAAAGTCAGAATCCGTGTATTCTACTGAAGCGAGGTTATCGCCCATGTAAATAAGCATATACTCTCTAGTCCTTTTCGAGTACTTTAGAATATGCTTCACAACTATCCAATGTTGTGGACTTGGATTGGATTGATATTTATTGACCATGCCCACCACTGCATAATAGATATTTGGTCTAGTGCAAAGCGTACCATACATGAGGCTTCCCACAGCCAAAGTCTGGGCACTAGCTTCATTTGCTCCACTTTCTCATGTGTCCTAGGACATTAGCCCTTTGAATGTGGAACTCCATACCTGAAAGGTAATGAACCTTTATTAGAGTTATGCACAAAAAACCACAACCAGACCTTATCTATATATGCGCTTTGGGTAAGCCTAATATTCTATTTTTCCGATCATGCAAATAGATAGGAAAAGGATGCATAAAAACACCAAATCCATTATTAATTCTCAACCCTGTACATTCTCCATCCTTTTCCAAATGAAAAGAATAATTATTTAGACCCATGTCAATAGAATTGTCCAGCAAAAATGCTCCATTAAGATTAACTACTTTGCCAGGACTTGGAGCATCAAAATTACATGCCTTTGAGGATTGCTGCAATTTGGTACCTGGCTTTTTAGTTAAAAGAAGCCTTAAATCATCATAAATCTCCTCTCTAATGTTGGCAGAAACACCCCCTTTGCATGAGGCTTTCCCATTACTCGAACCTTCCCCATCTGAATCGCTCGAAGATGGAACTGTCGGAGATGAAGAAAACCCATCAGATTCGAATCCCAATCCCTTATAATTAACTCCCTCGTCAACTTCCTGTACCCTCTCATCTAGTTCAGGATCACCCAAAAGCCTATGAGACTAATCCCCCCAAAGCTCATCTCCGGAAGATTGAAAGGAGTCCTGCACCACATCCTGTTCATCGTCACCCTCCCCTTCCATGGCTACCTCTTTACATTCAGAATCCGATGCATCACCCTCCACCACATTCTCAACTCTCAGAGCCATTGAGAGACCCTTCGCAGCATCGGACTTCCTCTTACATAGGTTGTCTCCTCCATTTGCCTTTTTGAAAACCAAAACACAGGCTGCATCCTTAGAAGGGCACAAAATACCCTTATGTTCAGTGAGCTGCCAGGAATACCCCTTTTATTCAACCCATAATTGTCCATCTGAATAAGACCCAATCCTATAGCCTTTAAGTAAAGACCCATCACACTCCTTCAACCCACATGATTGAGTCTGAAGCCCACTTCTTCTCATAATCTGCCCATATCCCTTTTTTCTCATAAACCCATCACCCATTAAGGTCTTCTTAAAAATCAAGTTTTAAAACAGGTCCATAAAACCCTTTAGTTGCAAACCTAATAAAATTAGGCCCAGCACATTTTGCTTTAAAAAATGGGCCTTTTGCATTAAAATTTTTCTCCAGCCCATTAAGCTCATTGGTTTGTTTAGCAGTCTCCTCATTAGTCCTTTGATCTTCTATCTCCCCACCCAGCACCTGTTCTTTATTAGTGCATTGATTATTCTCAAAAGCTTTTTGCTTTAAATTTAAATTAGTCTCACCCAGATTAAAACCCTCATTAAAATCCTTACTCTTCTAATATAAAGTACCACGATTATCTTTGTGCACCCAATTTAATCCGCTGCCACCTGTTATTTTAAGTCCCTTTTTTACTCCTGTAGAAGAATAAAATCCACTATGTCCCACATTGCCTAAATAGAAGGCTTGCTATAGCTTCATATACCTGTATTGGGCCCTCCACCTACAAGCTTAGGCTTTTAGGTTGGATTGGAAACTTAACATGGTATCAGAGTATTGGTTATCCATGTGACAGGGCCCAAATGAGCTTGCACGTGAGGGGGAGTGTAGAAGAATAAAATCTACTATGTCCCACATCTCCTAAATAGAAGGCTTGCTATAGCTTCATATACCTGTACTGGGCTCTCCACCTACAAGCTTAGGCTTTTAGGTTGGATTGGAAACTTAACACCATCATCACCACTCAAGTTGCCCACTTTCTGAATACCACCGCCTAACTGAAAACTCTATTTCTAATTGAAAGAAAAGTTTCTACTCCCTTTCATAACATTTTTTCTTTGTAGAAAATTTGGCAGAGTACGAATTTAAATCGAAAACTTTTTTCTTTCAAAACAAATATCCAAATTAATTGGACAAAATTTTCACCCATTCCTTTAACTTTGATTTTAGCCTCAAACAAGTTATTCATTACATAAGAATTTCTATCTATTTCAATCATGCCACTATACACCTCTGCAATCTTCCCGAACACATATTTTCTCCACAAATGGAAAGGAAAACCTATAATGGCTATCCACCTGTATGGACTATAGTTGTTCCACCCGCCAAAACATTCATCTTGGGGCTCCATTTTTGCAAAAAGACATTGAGAAACTCATTGAAACATACCTTTCTTGTATAGTAATTGGCTTTATCCATATTGTCACAGAAAAACAATGCTTTATCAGATTGAAAAGGAAATAAAGAAATATTACATTCCAACAGTAAGCCCAATTTCTTTTCTATGGGAAAACACTGTTTCTTCTTAATAAAGAAACCGTGTGTATAGTAAATAGGAAATCAGGGAATCATTGTATTTATGGTGTAAATTGTTATGCTTTATTTCGGGAATATTTTTTTGTGGTTGTGATAATCCCTTAATTGTGGGGATTTAAGTTAGGATCCCTTAATTGTGGGGATTTAAGTAGGATAGTTTCTTCTCTTAGTTAGTCTCGCTAAGTGTATAAATTCAGAAACTGTACAACATATTTTAAGTTTGAAGTGAATAATTTTTTCTCCAATTTTTCACATGGTATCAGAGCTTCAAGCTCTCTTGGAATTACCCCTTTTTTTTGGCTTGCTGGCCTTCATTGCCGAGTATTCTTGATTCCATTTACAGCCTTAATTGCTGTTTTCATTGTCTAAATTGATCTCTTCCTCTCTTCAGCCACTCTTATTCTTGACCTAAATAGAGATCT
Source organism: Hamamelis virginiana (assembly GCA_017140935.1). NCBI lineage: Eukaryota > Viridiplantae > Streptophyta > Magnoliopsida > Saxifragales > Hamamelidaceae > Hamamelis > Hamamelis virginiana. Next base: position 1,137,975 of record JAESVK010000136.1, read on the forward strand.
TTCTTTATCTTCCCATCATCTCTAATCTCCAACAACCATGGCAGGAATCATAGACAGCACCAACACCTCTGAGACACATAATGTGGAAGCAAATTTTGCTCCATCTTTAGAGATTTACAGAACTTGCAGGCAGCATATAGATTGAATGGAAATAATTATTTGAAATGGTCGCAGTTGGTTCGAACGTTCTTGAAAGGGAAATGCAAGTTGAGTCACTTGCTTGGTATGGGACCTAAAGCAGGAGATCCCATGTTTGATGCACGGGATGAGACGGACTCTATGGTGATGTCCTGGCTATGGAACTCAATGCTACCGGAGATCAACGATACATGTATGTTCCTAACCACCGCGAAGGAAATATGGGATGCGGTTGGACAAACTCATTCCAAGGTTCGTGATGCTGCTAAGATTTATGAGATCAAGATCAAAATTTCAGCCACCAAGCAGGGACAACGTACTATTACCAAATATGCCAATCTCTTGAAGAATCTATGTCAAGGAATGGATCATTATCAATGCATTAAACTGAAATGCAGTGATGATGCAACCATGGTGAAAAGACTCGTACAGAAAGACAAGATTTATGATTTTCTTGCTGGTTTGCATATGGAGTTTGATCTGGTCAGAGTACGAGTTCTTGGAAAAGATGATTTACCCTCATTAAATGAGACTATTACGATAATCCGAGCAGAAGAAGGACAGAGAGGAGTAATGGTGGAACCACAGGCTGTTGAGGCATCGGCTATGGTCTCAAATGGGGCGGGTTTTAAAAATCCCAGCCCTAACCAACCAACTATGAGAATGAACGAGGAATTGAACTTGTCTAAAACCATAAGCAAGGATGCCTTATGGTGTACGCACTGTAAAAAGCCTCGCCACACGAGAGAGTGCTATTGAAAGCTTCATGGAAAGTCGCAATTGTCCAACAAAAATTGGACCATGAAGAATAGACAGTAAAGGGGGCAGGCTTATATGACTTACACATAGCCCGGAGAGGACATGTCACAAAAGCAAGGTGAATTTAATAAAAGTGAAATGGAGAAGCTGAGGAATTTGTTGGGGTCCTTGGAAAAGCCTACTACTATAGGTGCTTGTTCCCTAGCACTCTCAGGTAAGTCTCATTCCCCTTGCGTCCTTAGTGTCTCAAGCATAACCTCTTTTTCGGGTTCCTGGGTCATTGATTCAAGGGCCACAGACAATATGATCCATTCATTACACAAATTCACCTGTTATAGCCCATGTCCTAGCAGTAAGAAAATAGCCACAGCCGATGGTACATTAATGACAGTTGCTGGCCGAGGAAGTGTTTTAATAAACCAGACTTTGAAACTTGTCAATGTTCTTCATGTTCCAAAACTGTCCACTAACCTCTTGTCCATACATAAGCTTACAAAAGATTTGAATTGGAGTGTGACTTTCTTTCCCTCACATTGTGTATTTCAGGACCAGGGAACGGGGAAGTTGATTGGACGTGCTAGGGAGGAAGATGGGCTTTACTATCTTGAAGAATCAAGTGGGAAAAATAGAACTAAGAATAATTTATCTTTATCATTGCTTTTTGAGTTTTCACTTTCAAATAAAGACAAGATTTGGCTTTATCATCTTAAAGTTATGTTTCCATTGTTATTTAAAGAAATTGATGAGAACTTTCTTTATTATGATATTTGTGAACTTGCAAATCACAAATGTTCTTCTTTTCCTATAAGCAATAAAATAACATCTGTTCCTTTTTCACTCATCCATAATGATATCTGGGGACCTTTTACTGTTCCTAATATATCTGGGGCTCGTTGGTTTGTTTCATTCATTGATGATTGTACTCGTGTGTCATGGGTTTTTCTTCTAAAATAAGTCTGATGTGAGTTCAGTGTGTCCTACTTTCCACAGTGTAGTAAAAAAATCAATTTGGGGTTGGGATAAAAAAATTCTGATTTGACAATGCTAGGGATTTCTTCAATCAAGTTTCATCACCATTTTTTCCAGAAAGAGGGAATAATCCATGAATCATCTTGTGTCAACACCCCGCAACAAAATGGGGTGGCCGAAAGAAAAAATGGCCACTTGGAATGGATAACATCTATTCACCAGCTTGAGGGGGAATGTGGGAAAACACTGTTTCTTCTTAATAAGGAAACAATGTGTGTAGTAAATAGGAGATCAGGGAATCATTGTATTTATGGTGTAAATTGTAATGCTTTATTTAGGGGATATATATATATATATATATATTTTGTTGTGGTTATGACAATCCCTTTATTTTGGGGATTTAAGTTAGGATCCCTTAATTGTGGGGATTTAAGTTAGGATAGTTTCCTATCTTAGTTAGTCTCCCTAAGTGTATAAATTTAGAAACTGTACAACATATTTTAAGATTGAAGTGAATAATTTTTTCTCCAATTCTTCACATTTTCAATAACCTTCTAATCATCACAAGCTTTATACCGTTGACAAATGAAGGCTTTCTTCAAGCCGCCGGTCAACTGAGACTCAACAGAATCCACCTTCTGTATTGCTACCAGTACTCTAGCTGACTGCTTCTGCACGTTCGATGAAAAGGCTAATTTGACTACTTCAGAATTGCTGCAATCCTTAATTCTGCTATTATACCCATCCCTCATCACATAAAGAACCTCTAATGTCTTATTCCAACCCCATGCATTCCTACCCACCGGAAAAATTATAGAGCTTTTGCTGTCATTACCTGAAAGTTGAGAAAGCAACGTATACATTCCACGGTTGTTTGATCTTAACTTAAGCCAAATAATTGAAGAACTCCCTTGAAAATTTCTGAAGAAATCTCGCTTATTACTCGAGCTTATGGCATCTTCGAAAGCTTGAATAGCCCAGTCTGTAGCCTCTGCCTCCAGCCAAATCCAAAACTTTTAGTTGCCTTTAATCTCTGCAATATTAGTTATTCTCAAAGCACCTCCTCTAGGAATAATCTCAAGCCTTTTATTTTCTATGGAAAAAGTAACTCCACCACAACTCCTCCTTTCTCTCTCAACCATCCAAACTTATACAAACCAAAAGCAACTCAAAGACATAAAAGAAGATGAAAAAGAGACAGAGAAAGAAGAAAAGATAGAAGCAAAGAAGTAACAACACTAACAACACCTCCCAGTGTTTCCATTCAGTTACTACTCGCTAGTAATCAAACAATTAATTAACTCAAGGGGATATTATCTTATTTCTAATAAGGGTAGATTCCATCTTGAGATATAGTGTTCCCTAAATCGTATAGTTGATACCTAAGATATTGAGGTATTAACTTAAGAGGATCTTACTCATTGATAGATCAAAGTGACTAATAAAGAAGAGTAGGATTCATTGCTCCCTCAGGATAGCATATTGCCCATTAGTGGTTATGAGTCACATCATGGATGATAGTTATTTATATGATGTGTCATTCATGATCCTTAATGCATCAAATGCACTAATATGTCAACGTAGAGTCAACCACTCTAATGATCTAGATAAACCAATTCATCACATGGAATTGAAATATTACAACCTTTTTCAAATAAAATTCTTGTAGAAGAATATAATCCATTCTATCCCTCATTGCATAAATAAAAGGCTTGCTATAGCTTCATATACCTGTATGGGCCCTCCACCTAAAAGCTTAACTTAACATGGTATCCAGAGCATTGGTTCTCCACATGACAGGGCCCATACGAGCCTGAACATGAGGGGGAGTATAAAGGCATCAGTTACAATGCTTGTGAGCTGTTATAAAATCCATTCTTCAAGAAATTGGGTCCTCCCCCGCTCTACCGAAAATGTTGGCAACTTACATTGCTAGTGTGATTCATGAAAGGGTTATAAATATTTAGGGTGATCCTTTCTTTATGAACACCAAAATTGTCACTCCATATGTGAACTTCATAAAATGGGGTTCAATTTACTTAGGGTTATACATATTTAGGGTGATCCTTTCTTTATGAACAACAAAATTGTCACTCCATATGTGAACTTCATAAAATGGGGTTCAATTTACTAAATTTTGGGAAAATGTATATTTCATCATACATGTAACAAACAGGCATGGATAATATTATTCTCAAACTTGAGGGGGAATTGGGGAAATGTCAGAGTTTATAATTATTTATCACCATCTAGTAACGGCAATGTTTTAAATTTGCTCTGTTAGTGAATGATAGAAGGGGAGCAAGGTATGCTGGCTGTTTAACCCTATTATTGTTTTCTCCCATTCCATCTACTCTTCTCTTTTCTTTCCTTTGAAATTGAAGGACATCAATATGATTTTTTGTTTTCTTTTTATTGTTTTAACTTCGAATGTGCTTGCTTGTTGAAACCAATCCTATTTTTCTTCTGAATGTTCTTATTGTTAATCTTCATTTTGATAACAAAATTCTTCTTTTTCTCTTCCTTATTTTTTTTTTCTATCCATCCATGACTATATTGGATATCTCAAAGTTGTATGAGTGTTTATGTGCTTATCATGTTTATATATTCATGTGAAGCGAAGTCTCACATCGCCTAGGTATGAAAGTAATGTGCTGTATATAAGCATGAGGGCACCCTCACCTCTTGAGCTGACTTTTGGGGTTGAGTTCTACTCAAGACCGTGTAACATGGTATCAGAGCCGGAATACCAAAGGATGGGTAGGGTGCGTGTCCCTAGCCTGCATGCGGCAGGTGCTGCTAAGTGAGCACGCTGCGCGTGAGGGAGGGTGTGAAGTGAAGTCCTGCATCGCCTAGGTATGAAAGTAATGTACTGTATATAAGCGTGAGGGCACCCTCACCTCTTGATCTAGCACCCTCACCTCTTGATCTAGCACCCTCACCTCTTGATCTAGCTTTTGGGGTTGAGTTATACCCAATACCGTGTAACAATTCCACCCTTTGGGTACAAGTAGTCATTATTCCAATTATATTTCCATTACATTTTTTATGCTATGGACTTTGATAGACTTTCCTTATTCTCATTTTGTTTGTAATTTCAAGCCAACATCTTGTTATTTATTGTTTGTATGTGAGGTATAACCTGCCTTCAGTATTTAATCATATATACTGTTGTAACCTCTCAAATACCCGTAATTGCACTTTCTATTGTTTCAAATATGTGATATTAATTTTTGGATAATTTTGCACATATTGATGAAAATATATTCTCAGGAATTTAAGGGAGATGTTCAAGTTAGATGCTGCAGATTACATGATGTCCATCTGTGGTGACGATGGTCTGAGGGAGATTTCTTCTACAGGGAAAAGTGGCAGCATTTTTTATCTTTCTCATGATGATAGATTCGTGATTAAGACTTTAAGAAGATCTGAACTGAAGGTTTGAACATACAGAAATTTCCATTCTATAATATACTTGGTCAGCTACTGTATAAATTCCTACAAGTTAAATAAATTTCGTCTATAATCACACGAACTTATCAGTTTGCTAGTTTACTACAGATAACTTTTATTTTGATTGAACCGTGATGAAGACTTTTCTTTTTTGTTTTTTAAAGGATTGAAATATTGTTTGCTTTTGTTTGTTTCTTTTGTTCCCCCTGATAAACCAAGATATAGTATGTACTATGAACATAAAGATTTCTTCATGGTTCAGACTTTTGATTGATTGTATACTTACTACCCCACTTTGGATTGATTATATATTTCTAGGTAGCTTACCTTAATTTTGCCTTGGGTGAAAAGGAAGGCTGACCATGAATAATTTCTTTGCTTTGTAGGTTTTTCTCAAGATGTTGCCTAGCTATTACAATCATGTAGGAGAGCATGAAAATACTCTTATAACAAAATTTTTTGGTCTCCACCGGATAACAGTAAGAGGTGGACGGAAGGTATTTGCCACCCAATCATATGGTCCTAGTTTCTTTTTTGCTATGCTTGTTACTTATGTTTAGTGTGGGTTCTTTTTATTCTTTTCATTTTCAGGTACGCTTTGTGGTCATGGGGAATATGTTTTGCACAGAATTACGAATTCATCGTCGTTATGATTTAAAGGGTTCATCTCAAGGAAGATATACAAATAAAGATAAAATTGGCGAGAATACCACATTGAAAGATCTTGATCTGTCATATGAATTTCATATGGACAAATCTTTGCGGGAGTACCTTTTTAAGTAAGTTTTTAATTTTGAATGTGTTAGAAATAAGGTAGGAATTTTTGTAAATTTTGTAACAAATAATAATATGCAAAGATAAAATTATAATCAGAATTATCAAAGTTTAAGAAAAAGCCTGTTGATCAACGCACGCGTCAAAGCGTTCTCTTTAGAGAGGAAACATTCCTTTTGCACTAGGTTGACTGGTGTTCTACTCCCAATATACAATGATTCTCCAAGGAGCCTTGTGTGCAACTAAGGTTCTTCCCATGAACCTCGAATTGTCTGTATGTCAAAAGCTGAGCTATATCTTACAAAATATATGAAATAAACTAAAATATTTTATGAAAAATATAGAAAACAAGGCTGGAAATTTTCAGTTCTATGTCTCTAGTAATTGTTGTATATTATCAACTCGGGCATAACATCCAAATAAATAGAATTAAAAAAATAAGTAAAAATAATACACCAATTAAATGGAATAAAGAATAGAAGATAAAAGCTACTAGGAGTTACAAAAGTAACTCCACCCATTATCTCATAATACAAGGAAATTGAAAGATCATGGAGAAAAAAAATCGGTAACACAAAGGTTACCTAAACATGTGAAAGACCAGTCAAACATAAGGAATTAATAAATAAAAATGAATTTTAAGTCAAAATCTAACATGTGTCGCTGTAATTCAATTGGTAGTACCATTTGGTTAACGATTACAGATTTTCTGGTAAACCTAAAACTAAGTAAAGGCTGTTAAAGGTGTGCAGTAAGCTGTATGCCCAATATTGGTAATGCTTTAATTTATGATATCTCTGCTTGCTAGATTTAGTGACACGGCGTTATTTAGTATTTTCTCTTTTTTTTTTTCTCCTAAAGATTCTAGAATACTTATCATTATTTGTGTTTGAAAATATCTCTTAGTTTTGCATGGTTTAATACATTTTATTTTTCATTGAAATGTGTTGATAAATTTCTGTAACAATTATTTTCATCATAATATCGGAGAAACTTGTGCAATACACCCAAATTATCATGCTTAATAAATTTTTTTTGCTCCTGTTGGAACCTGGTTCCAAGGTTACTTGTCATGGAGTGCTCTGTTCAAGGTTGCAGTATGCTGTGGGTCCAGTACCCAAGAACCCTCTTTTGCTCAAACATCGTCTGACTTTGCTACTTGATAATCTCATCACCCTCAGTCTCCTGAAAAATTCCATTTGAAGATTGTCCAATCTCTTAAGAAGCGACATAGTTTCAAGAACACCCCTCCCAAAAAATAGAAACACCATCCACCACCCTCTTCGCGGGGTCCCAAACTGCATGGCCTTACATAGTGTGTGCAAAGGAAAAACCAAGTATGTGGAAGTGACTGATCCGAACCTCAACATAATATGGAACAACCCTTTTGATGACTGAGACCTCTCTAATCCCAGACTTTTATTAATGAAAGAAAAATGGAAGAGAACAAGACGTTCCACTTGCAAAAAGAGTATGTCCGACTTGCAAAAAGAGAGAAAAAAATGAAAAAAATAATATATAAAAGGAAAATACAATCAAGAAGCAAAATTCCTCAAGGCCTACAAATTAAAACCCAATTACCCCTAATAGCGAGCGAACAAAGGTACACGCTTAAAACTCCTTCGTAACTAAGGCCCAAACAAAAACCAAAAGACATGGTCTATCTCAAATCCCTTGAACATAAAGAACTCCATCTTCAAAAAGTCCTGCATTTCTTTCTAACCAGATAACACCAAAAATAGCCATCATAACAAGATCCATGAAATACTAGCTCTCTTTGAATACCTAAGCACCCAAAACTCAATCTCCAACATCTCTGAAGCTGATAAAGGAGCAACCCAGCACATCTCCAACATCTCCCCATTGTTGTGTGATGTGTTGTAGAGATGGAGGAGCGTTGATCATTGGTTTTTTGCACTGCCCCGTAGCTACGGTTTTATAGCACAATCTGTTTCAGCTTGTAGAGATGAGATCTCTTTTATGCCAAGACTCTCCCCACTTTTTGCCAATTCGACTTGCAAACCTGATGATACTTGAAAATAAGTTGAAATACATCAGAAAAATTATAGACCCAACTTCTCAACTTGATGTTGATTTATGCATGTAATTTTTCCAGCACAGACTGCAATCAAAGGAAAAGTGCAGACAGTTGTTTGATGTCACTAGTTGAAACTTGAGCACCCAGTTGGACCTGTCAACATACAATGTCACTAATGTGATTAGAATTTGATTGCCGCCAATAGTGATAAGTTCACTATCCCATATTGCTTTAATGTTATTGCAAGATGCTAAAACTTAGATTTCAGATCAAGATGGAAATGAAAGCAGCTAGTTCACAAACATTCCCCCCCCCCCCCCCAGCACCCCCCCGAAGAGGGGAGGAAAGGGGCCCCCCCCCCCCCCACCCCCCCCCCAAAAAAAAAACAAAAAAAAAAAAAAGAAAAAGAGAAGAAAAGAAAAGAAAAGAAAAAAGCACAACAACAATAGTATTCATCACATACCTATCGGAAAAGCATTTTTTTGTGAAGTTTTTAAATGATTTATTTCTGCACTAGTTTTTATTTTTTATTTTTATTAATATTTAAATCTAATAAAATTTATGTACCTTTTTTTATGGCATATTTATCTCTAATTAGTAGCAGAATTCTATTTCTTTCCTCTTCTCTTTTGCAGACAAATTTCTCTAGACTGCAAGTTCTTAGAATCACAACACATAATTGATTATAGCCTTTTGTTGGGAATACATTTTAGAGCTCCTGAGGATCTGACGGCCTTCTTAGAACTTCCTAATACTATGCAAAAACATGAGAGTTTACCTGCTGGTGATGGTAGATATCTCATTCTAACTTGAATATCTTTTACTATAAACTTGTGTTTCTTCTCCTTTGATCCATCATTACATTTTTTCTCCCTTGCATTGTTAAGATATTGACATATAGTGTCTCTTTTAACTATTATGATTATTATTTTTTGCTCCTAATGATAGCATGTAACTAATTAACCATTCTGAAAGATTTATGTGGGACAGTGGTACTGTAAGAACATGTTCATGAAACTCAGTTTTGACCTTGGTCTGCTAGCACTGCCACCATATTGTACTGTATGAGATATAATTTCTTAACTTCTTAATCAAGTGTCAGCTGTGGGCCTAGGGTTGTTGCACAAAATGCACTTCTAAGTAATTGCCCCATAAATCCTATGTGATGATGGGCCTTTGTATGAAACCATGATTAGTATTTTATTGCTCATTCATGTAATTTGATAACTGGCACAATAAGAACAATAACTTCTTTTTGACGTTAAATATTGCAGAAGTCCTAGTGCACCGGCCTCAAAAAACATCAAAACAGTGATGTAGATCTAGGTGACCTTGACTTTGGAATAATTACCCTTTTCATGGTGGTAAGTTGAATTAAAATAGAATCATTTACGTGAGATCAAGGTCTTTTGGGGTTTATTCTGCAAAACAAAGTTCAAGGTCACCTTCTTGAATGCCTTAACCTGCTTGCCTAACTCCGCCCTCCTTCCTCCGACACAAAACCCCCTCTCTCTAGCCCTCCTCAACCCAACAAAAAAATAATAATAATAATAAAAAATGCACCCGGAACAAGAAAAAAAAAAAAAAAACGAGTTGATAGCTTCTCAACAGGACTTTATTAATAGTTGAGTCACTAGATTTAATCCCTCACAATGAAATCAATGCTTCAGCTCTCTCTGAGTATCAATTAAACTTGTTCCAAGCGGTACATTTTCTGCTTAGATCTACAATGATGGATTACCCTGTATGTGACTTCATTGCAAAAAGCTTTTAGAGGTGATTATGAATTTTTACTAGTATTTCAGTCTCAAAATTTTAGAATATGGCCCTAATTTATTGACGTCTAGAGTAGGAGATTGAACTTTTTCAGTATTTTCTCACTTCAGTTTTCTTCTTTTGATTTTGTAAGTATTGCATAGTTTGCAGCTTATATTCTGCTTCCACTAGGTGCAACCTCGGGAGGGGAGATCTTGATTTCTCCAAAGGGTCTTCTCCTAGTAACCCATGAACCCAGCTCAGTCAGCAGTGTACCAGGTCCTCACATTAGAGGAAGTGCTTTAAAAGCATTCTCTGCGGGTGACAAGGAGGTCGATCTTTTACTGCCTGAAACTGGAAGGTAGCTTCTATTTCTGTTCAATTTCATGAGTATTTTGTTACCTAATACCTTAAAGAACATATTTTTTCTTTTTTCTGGGGAATGACAACCCCAATGATCTTTTGATCTACCAAACTTAAAAATCAACACAATGAAGCGTGCATTAATTTTGCAGCTTGGTTTTAGAGAATGCCAATTCCATAGAACTGATTGGCTTGAGAATTAAGCTGGAATTCAGAAAGTATTTTGTGTGTGTACATATGATTTTTTTTTTGTTTGTAGAATGTCCAGTTTCAATAACTTGGTTTCAAGTTTTGTAATGGTAACTACCAAACCTTTTGACTTTCTATACCCACAAGGACAATAAACTATGGAAGAGTTTACTTTCTGAAATAGTTAGCTCCCTTGGTGTGGATCTGAGGAGAACTTCTATGCCTTTGAATGGTCAAAGGTAATCTTGAAATAAATCTTTAAATTTTTTTGTGACATTCTTCTTTCTCTTTTCTCAAACTTCAACTAAATTCCTTTTGTCCCAACTATTTTGAGGTCAATCAATTCTTTTTCTCAAGTCTGCTCTATCTAGCATCACAACTATTGTTAAATCATAACCCACAGTGCATTTTCTCCTACGTCAACCTATATTCGTTCCTTTGTTCTTGTAATGCCTTCACAAGTAATGTCTTAATTAATCTCTATTTGGAGTGTGTGGACCGGTAGAAGTCCAAACAGGGCGCTCAGTGGCCCTAAATTAGAGGCATACTTTGAACAGCCATAACTTTTCGTACATGTGTTGGATTTTCAAGAGTCAATGCTGTCCTTAATGCTATGCTGTTAATTGCGAATTTTGACCCCAAAAAAGACCGTTTAAAGGCAGTTCTGGCCACTTTTACTCCTTTAAAAAAATATATATATATTAATAGCAACTTCTCTTTGGGGTCTTCTGAAAGGCTTTTGATTTCATTGTTTGGGGTTATTTCCTTGGATGTTGTCCAGTTCTGAATTTTTTCGGTTTAGTAAAATTTTCATTATTACTTGTTCTTGTAGGAATAGAGGATTTCCATATGTTTAAAGGGTTATAATGAAGAGTACAAAATTTGTTCCCATTGATTAATAATATTCTAAAGAATTTTCTGTTTTGCTCTCCTTGTGGATTCAAGGGTTCCTAGTGGATTCTACAGTTTTATCACAGGTTGAAGATGGTAATCTTCTCCTTGCTTAACCTCCGTGTCAAGTTTCTATAACATGGTTTTAAGTTTTTTCTTTGGTAACTACCAAACCTTTGACTTTCTATACCTAAAAAGACAATAAACTATTAATGAGTTAACTTTCTGAAATAGTTGGCCTCTTTGGTGTGGATATGATGAGAGCTTATATGCCTTTGAAGGGTCTTCATGCATGAATCTTAAAATAAATGTAAATCTTTTGTCGCATTCTTCTTGATCCTTTCTCAAACTTCAACAAGGTGCCATTTGGATTAGCTAGCTTTGTCTAAAATCACTTTTGGAGAACTACCCCTTGACATATCTGTTTAGAGTTACATCCGAACCATCTCCACATATAAGAATTTTCATGCTAGAAGTGATTGTGGCAAAAGCTAGAGGGGCAAACTTTGGCCAAAATCACACATTCAAGAAAAGAACTTCACCTATCAAAATTTTAGCCCACACTTATTGTCTTGAAATAGAGTTTAAGAAGCTCTCTTGTGCTCCAAAAGTGATTTTAGGTGAAGCTAATCCAAACAAGGCATCAAGGCCTAAATGCCTTTTGTCCCAATCAATCAATTCTTTTTCTCCAGTTTGCTCTAGTATATTTTCTCCAACGTCAAGTTATATCCAATTCTTTGTCCTAGTACTGCCTTCGGCTTGGACAGAAACACTCATTACTGGTGCAGTGATTGGTCTTGTCGTCAATGGATGCTACCAACAACTTTTTCATGAACATAGTATATATTATTTTCTATAATTTTATTCCTTATCTTTCCTCTTTCAACCTTCTAATTTCTGCGTTGTTCCTTTGTCAAAACTCCAAAAAAGATGGTGATTAAATTAACATGGGTTTCTTGTTGAGCTGTATTTATTTAACTGCCAATGACTTGCATTTTCTTCAGGTTACGGGTGCAACTAGGAGTAAACATGCCAGCTCAGGCTAATCACAAGCTTATGAAGGAGGTTGACGTTGATCCAATGGAAGTTGAACTTATTGAGGTTTATGATGTTGTTCTCTATCTTGGTATAATTGATATATTGCAGGATTACAACTTGAAAAAGAAAATCGAGCATGCATACAAATCATTGCATTTTGATCCCATGTCAATATCTGCTGTTGAACCCAAGCTTTATTCTAAACGTTTCATTAGTTTCTTGGAGAGAGTTTTCCCTGATCACCAATTATGAAGAAATGTCTTTTTTGTCTTTTTTTGTTTTTTGCCCCCTGCTTAGAATCATTGTTTTATAGGTAAAGCTTTGTCACTTTACATGCTGGACGACACAAAATTCTTTCGCATTCATTGTAAATGATATTATCACTTATAAATGTTCCCATCTCACAATCTGTATAGTAATATTCAGTATATGGAGTGACTGCAATTTAGGTTTGTTTCACAAAGTACATCTTTCAGTTTTATTTATTTTTAATCGTTGAATTGACATAGACAGACCTAATTTGTTAATTTGAAACAGACACAAAATTATACAGATTATGCATGTGAACATTTTATTGAACCAATGCATGCAATATGTCGGTCACTGTATTGTACAAAATCCAGAAAATTGTTAATTGTAATATTGATTTAGACTTTGTTCCGTTGCATTTTTATGATGATATTATGCTTGGGAAGTTAATTTTTGGAAGATAATTGCATTTGGTTTCAAGTGACTGAAAGTGCATGTGGAAGTAGTGCATTTTATGTGCTTGTAAGTTCCACAAGCTCCAAAACCATTATTTTTGGGAATTATATGAATGCATTCTCCCAAAGTGTTGGAAAGCAATTTTCCCAAAATAGTTGATAGTCTTCAAGTCTCTGGAAAAAAGGAATAAAAAGATAAAATAGAGAAGGTAATGGTGTTTTGACTAACGAGAGTTGCCAAAATTCAAACCAACTAATCCATCACTAGGGAAAGAGTTTTTGCTCTCTAGTTTTAAGTTGAAAATGTGTGAAATCTCTCTAGCGCTAACGATAAGTTGGTTCCATTGTTGAAAGAAAAAGAAAAAAACAGTAATTTTACCTTCTGTTTTTTTGTTGTTTTATTTTGTTTCGTTTTTTCCTGAAACATTTCTCTAATCTAAAACAACTAGAGAAGATTGCGATTATTGTAACTCCAATTATATCTTTCCATACCCCATTGCTAAGTAGATCCCACTATTTACTATCTAAACTCTACCAACTTCCTAAAATACTCCCATCCCCATTTTAAATTTGAATAAAAGTTATTTTCACTCTCCAACCCAAAAAAACACCAGACATGATAGATAGAGAAGGGGGAGAGAATGGCTGCGTCTTTTACTGCGGCTTCTTCTCCATAGGATCCTTCTCTCGCGGCAGGTGAGGAGATGAAATGTTCGTGTAAAATCTAGGAAAATTATTAAAAATGAAATTTACTTTTTATTTGTTTGAACTGTTCGGTTGGAAATGGATGAACATTTTCATAATATTCGGTGGTTTCCACCAATATTTTTCATAATGTTCGGAGATACACCTACTAAACAAGGAGACTATGTTTGGTGGATAACCACTGAACATTATGAAAATGTTCATTCACTTCCAACTGAATGGTTAAAAAAAAAAAAATTATGTAAAATTTTTCAAATATTATGATTTTTTTTTTTTTAATTGTTCAATAGGAAGTGGAAGAACATTTTCATAATGTTTGGTGGTTATCCACCAAACACTTTTAATATTTTGGTTCTGTGAATGGCCGAAGGTGCCGCAGATTTGAAAACAAAAACGCAAAGAAGCTTAAAAAAATGCACATTCTCACTAACCCTCTTAGAGCTATTGCCAAAAAAAAATAAAAAATAAAAAAGAGACCTTCTTGGAGCTCTATTTTGACCTCCTACAATGTTAAGCACCCAAATATTTATCAAAATACCACAATAGTGTTAGGTTATATAAGATTGATAAAATGACATATTTATCCAAATACCACAATAGTGTTAGGTTATATGAGATTGGATGAAATGGAGAAAGAGAAGGGATTAGAGGGAAGATGAGTAGGAGAATGAAGAAAATGAGGAGTAGTGTTTTAAAAATGTGTTTTTTTTTTTTTCATTGGGGTGTAGAGAAAAACCCTCCATGAACCTACTTGGCTTTTTTTAAAATTACAATGTCCTTAATAGTAAAATTGCTTATGGCTATTTTGAACATTGAAAAAGGTGATTCTATTGCCGCCCACCCATATTGCTAATGGCACCCACCAATTAATATATTTTTTTTATTACTATTGTACCCACATATAAATTTACTATTAAGGGTAACATTAGATAGATAAAATAAATTAAATAAATCATATTACTTCCTGCACCCACCTTCTCCTTCCCACGTTCGTATCTTTTTCATAAACCCTACACTCACAAATCTTTACTCTCATATAACTTTTTGAAAAATCTAACAATATAATATATTTATTCATCAATGAACAATGAAGTGATCATGTGGGATCATTCCAACGGTGAAAATATACATTTTTTTAAAGTATGATTCACTTTTTTTTTAGTTGTTTTAATTTTAAGTTCGTGTTTTTGTTCAACACTGTGATATTGAACATCATTCAATGTATATATATGGGTAATTAAACATATCACTATGTTTAGTCACCCCAACCAAACATATATAAAAAAATGTTCAATAGGGGATGTTGAACATTACAGAATGTTCAGTAGGCCCTAGTAGAATATCATCCTATATTCAATACCCGTCAGCCAGAACGTATAAGAATATTTAGCTCCTCTGTGGGATGAATGGTGGAATGGTTGAGCTGCTTTCTTCGTTAAGTAAAGAAAACAAGCTCCTCTTTGGATGTAAATAATTTTTTTTAAAAAAGGAACTTTTTGGTATTATGTGGGTGTAAAAAAAGAAACATTTGTTATAGGGTTGGTTGAGTTGGAGTTAGTTTGGATATTATAGAGGGTTTAGGTAGCAAAAATTATATTTTAAAATTTTATTAATGGATGTGGGTAGCAAGTGCGTGCCACTAGCATTATGGGTGGTTGGCAATAGAATCACCCCATTAAAAATATATGGAATATGAAAAAAATACAATTGGGGTTGTAATAACCGCACCCATTAGAGAAAGTCTTGGTCTTCG
Organism: Hamamelis virginiana; assembly: GCA_017140935.1. Classification (NCBI taxonomy): domain Eukaryota; kingdom Viridiplantae; phylum Streptophyta; class Magnoliopsida; order Saxifragales; family Hamamelidaceae; genus Hamamelis; species Hamamelis virginiana. The sequence continues at coordinate 1,153,504 of JAESVK010000136.1, forward strand.
CATGGTGGGTAAGCACATAGTGTTTTGTACAAGGGCATTCATGTTTGATTATCTGTTTGTTTCTTGCATTTTTGTTTAGGTATTGTTCCCATTAAAAATAGCCTACAAGTCAGGAAGTGACACATGGCTAAATGATATTAGTGAAGATGGTGTAGAAGTCCACACCTGATAATATTTTGAGAGAAAAGGGAAGTTGTAATGTGAACATGTGGCAAAACTGATAAAGATCATATCCTAAATAAAAAAGGAAAGATGATAACAGCCATGAAGTTGGATGAAAGGCACATGGCTGCAGTTATATGCCATGAGCTAAAATTTAGGGGGTGTGATAATGAGTCTATTAGTAGCTGTAGCACACATAACTCACGTTTTGGGGTTATGGGGTAGTGGAAACAGACCTTTTAGCCAAAAAGTGGGAGTGTGGAGAAGGTGCACGGCAGTTTTTGCAGAGAACTATAAAAGATGAAGGAAGGAATTGGAGAACACACGACGACATCCTCCAAAGACCAGCGCAATGCTATCAAGCTTATCAGTTTACTTTGTTCATTCTCATTGTTAATACCATGTTGTTTACAGTTCCTTTTGATTCCCAAGCAATCAGTTTATTTTATTTGTATGCACTTTATATTTTCTGTCGAGTTTCAATTTGAGCAATCAAGTACATCAATGGCACTTTTCAGTTCTAGCATGGTGGGTATTTCAAGCATTGTAAGTTCATTTCTTTTCTTATTACCAATTTCATTCATAGTTCAAGTTTGTTTTAGCATTGCTTATATTTGATTCATATACTGTTATTTCCAATTAGTTAGCAAGGTCTTCAGACATTCTAGCTAAGAACCCATTTAAGACCTACCCTCACCTTAGACAATCGCCTGACCTCGATCTTATAGTGACTGACTTGGCATCAAGGTTTTCAAACCTTGATTTCAGCCAAGAGGTGCTGAGGGTTGTGTCCCAGCAACCTCATTTGGACTTTAAGAAGTCCTGGAACGCATGCACTCCCCACCAAACAGCGTGCTGAAGGTTTTTAGACGTGAACACCCTTTTGTCACGCTCGATGGGACCCATTCGATTAATGTCAAATTAACTAGTGACTAGATCCATGATTAGTATTCCAGAATCACAGAGTCCCTCTAAGGATTCGTGTCCCATTGGGGGTGATCAAGGAGAGAAATTAACTTTGGCACATTCGAATAACTCAATTCAAGATATGCCAAACATTATTGCTCAAGCCATGCGAAACAACTTTGTGGAATTGGCTGAGAAACAAGAGTAGTCCAGTGAAAGGATACAACAATCCATTGAGCGTCTCATGCATAGAGGTGATGACAAAGTCTTATGAATCATTATTTTCGAATTCCTAGTATCCTTATACCACCGTGCAAGGCCATCAAGCCAAAGAAAAATCCTATCAATTCAATATCCGGGATAATCCAGGCCATTCCTACACTGAATGAGCCAGAAAATTGTAGTGTCAATCTAGGAAAACTACCTATGGGTACAACACCATCAGCGACACAACATATTACCTTGTCCTTTGATAATGAAAGACCTTACTGTTAGAGATATGCCCTAAAACCAATCCTGAAGGGCATATCAATTTCATATTATAATAATTAGAAGGTATAACTTATCTTATATATTAAACATGTATATGACAAGGTCCATGAATAAATGATAAGAGAAATATACATATCAAGTTATTGAGATAGGGAGACTGATATTTCTCATAAACATTTATTCTAAAGAGTTCCTACTCATAGGTTTATTAAAGTGAACATTATAAACCACTAAGAGTAACACATATTTAAATTAACTCTAATAGGAGGATATGTAGTCTTTCCTATCAGTGTAGTGACACTATAGTTAATCTGTGGGTGCATGTTAGAGAACATGTACATTGAACATGATTTTTAAGAATATTCTTATGGAGTTCAGTTAAAAAAATATTCTATTGTTACGTCCATTTATTTGGTTGTCCTTAGACTTGAGACACCATAGTTGTCTTATGCATAGGTTGTTAGGGTTTGAAATTATCTCGTACATCCTTAACAATCAGGATGTAATCGGAACTTATTGGCTCTAATGAGTTATGTACGAAGATAGATGAGTGTGTAATAAGGAATCATCATTCTTATTTTAATGAGAGAGAATGTCAGGATTAGTTCACAAAGATAATTCTTAGTTTGAATCTCTGGCCAGAGTGATAAGGTGAACTGTGAAAGAGTTTCATCGGGTTGAGATTATACTTTGTAGAACATATAACAAAATATTGAGATAGGGGTTTTGACTTATAACCATACCTGATTATCTTAACAGTGATATTAGGAGATGAATGATTAAGTAACATGAAGGGTTCATTTAGTTCTGCTATTCACCCATACTTAGGGTACGTCATGATATGTTGCTAGATATCACTCACGACTAGTGAAGGCCTAATGGTAAGTGTTATCATTGAGGGCAAAATTGGAATTGTTCCAATTGAACCATAAATAAAAAGTTTATATTTTGGGAGACATTGAGATGTCCTGTCCACTACTAGGTTGGAGTGAACTCAAAGGGTCACACACATTGAGGGCATAAGTGAGTCTTTTGAATTTGAGAGAGGGGAATATTCCTATTTATTATTAATTTGATCCTTATTATTAATTTTTAATAAGAGAGGGGTTAAATTGCAAATAGAAGGAATATTTTCTATAAATAAGAGGTGATGGGTCAAGCTAGCACTAAGCAACCTAATCATCAATTTGTGGAGGCTAACAGAAGGTGGAGAAACCCTAAGGGCCGAATTCCCTAGCGTGCTCTCCCTCCATAGCCGAAATCCCACATCCTCTCCAAGCTTGCTTCTTTTCAAGTGTTGAGCATTTGCAAGGGATTCTTGAGGTCTTGTGCTCGTGTGGATACGTTGGAGGTTTCATCCACTTTGAAGCTCGATTCGAAGTTAGATCAAAGGCATTCAAGTAAGTGTATTTAATTTATTAAATATGTATTCTTGTTTTATATTCATGATCCGATGCTTGTGTTCGATTCTAGGATTGATTGTGAGTGAGGATTCAATTTATTTTAAAATTTTTATCGTATATCTTCCGCTGTGAATCCTCCTTGCCCACAATTCCTTTTAGTGGTATCAGAGCCAACCAAGCATGATAATGAATTTAAGGATGGCTAGCAATGGGCATAATTAATTAAAATCAAAAGTGATGAGGGTTTTAGAAACCCCCTTGAATGTTAGAAGTATGTCCTAAAACCAATCCTAAAGGGTATATTAATTTCATATTATTATTATATATATGGAAGGTATAACTTATCTAATATGTTCAAACATATATGATAAGGTCCATGAATAAATGATAAGAGAAATATGCATCTCAAGGTGTTGAGATAGAGAGACTGATATTTCTCATACACATTTATTCTAAAAGAGTTCCTACTCAAAGGTTTATTAAAGTGGATATTTGATTAACCATTTAAAGAGTAGCACATATTTAAACTAACTCCTATGGAGGATAGGTAGTCTTTCCTATCAGTGTAGTGACACTTAGGTTAATATGTGGGTGCATATTAGAGAATATGTACACTGAACATGATCTACAAAGAATGTTCCTATGGTAGTTCTGTCAAAGGAATATTCTAATGTTACGTCCATTTATTTGGTAGTCCTTAGACCTGAGACACCATAGCTGTCTTATGCATAGGTTGCTAGAGTTTGATAGTATCTTGTACAGCCTTATCCATAAGGTTGTAATCGGTGCTTATTGGCTCTAATGAGTTATGCATGAAGATGGATGAGTGTGCAATAAGGGATCATCACTTTCAGTTAATGAGAGAGAATGTCAGGATTAGTTCACAAAGATAATTCTCAAAAGGAACCTCTAGCCAGAGTAATAGGTAAACAGTGAAAAAAGTTTCACTGCGATTACCTTATTGAGATTATATTTTGTGGGACGGATATCAAGTTGTTAAGATAGGGTTTGACTAATAACCATACCTATTATCTTAACTGTGACATTAGGGGATGAAGGATTAAGTAACATGAAGGGTTCACATAGTTCTGCCATTCACCTAAACCTAGGGTACATCATGATATGTTGCTAGATGTCACTCATGACCAGTGAAAGCCTATTGATAAAGTGTTATCAATAAGGTCATAATTGGAATTGTTCCAATTGAACCTTAAAATAGAAAGTTTCTATTTTAGGAGACATAGAGATGTCCCTGTCCACTGCTAGGTTAGGGTGAACCCAAAGGGTCACACACAATAGGGTGTAAGTGAGTTTCTTGAACTTGTGGGAGGGGAATTCTATCTTTGAAATATGTTTGATTTTAATTATTAATGGTTAATTAATTAAAAGTCAAACATAGCCAAGAATATGATTACTCTATACAAGGATGTTTGGTCATGCTAGCACTAGTAACCAAACACTCCAAAAGGAGGAGAGAGTTTATAAATAAGAAGAGAGGGAACCCTAAAATATAATAATCACTTCCACTAGGGTTCTCTTTCTCTCTAGCCGTCCCTCTCCTCTCTCCCTCTCCAAGCTAGTGCCTCTCTCAAGTGTTGTGAAGGACTAGAAGGGTTTGAGAAGTCTTACACTCGTGTGGATACCTTTGGAGGTTTCATCGCTTTGAAACTTGAAGGAAAACGACTACGCAAGGATTTACAAGTAAGTATGTTTATTGTTTTAAATATATGTTCTTGTAAATTTTTAACACATGTCCCTATGCTTGAATCGATTCTTGAATGGATGTGTATATGGATTGTTTAATAAAAGAATTTTTTTTTTTGTTTTTTTTGTTTTCTACTTCCGCTGCGAATCCATTTTTGTCACATCCTTTCATTGAATTCGGCCATGAAGGGTTCTCCTTGAATCCTTGTTTGTTTTAGTTTTAATGGCATTAGGGCTTCTCAAAACCCTATGAAGGATTCGGCATGATTGGGACTGTCCCCTTATATGTTTGGCAAGTTAGGGTTTGATGAAACCCTAAGGTGGATTTCGGCCTCTCTCTCATCTCTCTCTCTCGATTTCGACCACTAGGGTTTTGAAACCTTAGTTGGTTATTGCCTTTTATTGTTGGTGATTAGGGTTTTAAAAACCCTATAATGAATGGCTATAGAGTTTTCTTGGATTTTTGAAACCCTAGGATTGATTGGATGATGTTCTTGATTTTGGAAATTAGAACACTAAGCTTGGGTTTTAGAAACACTAGCTTGTTTGGCATTTTAGGGTTTTGAAAACCCAATGGGATTCACGGCCATGGGGTTTACACCCCTTATGCAATTCAGCACTTAGGGTTTTTGAACCCTAATAATACATGCATGCTTCTTGATTAATTTTAAAATTGTTTAAATGATGAATCTTGATGCTTGCTTATGCTTGTTTTAAAATTGTTTAAATTAGCATGTTAATGGAGCTTTGTTAAATTGTTAACAATGGTGATTAGGGCTTAGGAAACCCTAATAATATAATTGACATGGTAGCTGGTTTTTGGTTTAAGAAACTCTAAATCACATTAGGGAAGTTTCTTGATTGGAATTAGAAACCCTAATTGTCATATCTTAAAAAACCACAATTTCCTATTTTGAAATTGTTCAAGTTTAGGAAAGTCTCTTATTTTGATTTGATTCTTTCCAATTCTGAATTGTTTAAATATAGGAAAAAAAGGCAACTTGATTAGAGTTTATGGAAACCCTAATATGATGGATTAGGTAAGGTTGAGAGACCCTAACCCTAACCCTAACCGTAGCTTACTCTCTCTCTCACACCTAGCTCATGGCCACTAGGGTTTTGGAAACCCTAATGGTCTTCTCTTTTTATTTTGTTTCATGCCTTATGTTCTTTACTTGATTTATAAATTTTTTATGAAGTTTTCAAAATTAATTTTATTGTTTTTGAAAATCAAAAGAGAAGAACAAGTAGGTTAGCCGTACTAAGGTTTTTGTGATTAAGACTCAAATCTGGAATTTCAGACTCTCTATCGCAAAATGCCTTAAAGTGATACCAAACATTGGAATCACAAAACAAGACCCCTGCCATGGGAAAGAGGACTGAAAAACCTAGTTAATTGAAGTGTTCCCATGACTTAGTTCATTCTAGGTTAGGCCATATAAAGCTATTTGTGAAGAAATTCTAGAATCTGTTCGGGGTTGGAGTTCATGTCACAAAATGCTTTAAAGTGATACCAAAAGTTGGAATCACTGAACGAGACCTATGCCATTTGAAAGAGGACTTAAAACCCTTGTGAAATAGTGTATTCTCACGTTTTAAAAGTTTATTTTAATATAGGAAAGTTTAGTCCTAAAACAATAGCTGAATTCTACATTTTTGTTGAAAAAGAGAAATTGTTTCTTTCATAGAATTTTTGTGTTGAGTTATTTTTTAATTCTACCATTGTAGTTTAATATTGATTAATCTATTAAGCATATTAAAGTGTTAATTGCATGGTAGGAAATGTGAAAATAATTTCTCAAATTAAATTTTACTTATTTAAAACCCTAATAGTGACAATTAGGAGTTTTACTTATTTTAGGAAAGAAACTAGAATAATCATATAAGATATGATGGGATTCTTTTAAAAAGATTAAAAGGAACATATTATTGTTATAAAATAATAATAATAACTTTATTATTGTTATGGGATAATAATAATAATGTGATTAATTAATTATATGCCATTGCCATCATTGCTTTTTACTTTATGTAGCTTTTTATTTATGCAATGCGATTGTATAATTGTGAATGGATGATTGTGGACTTAAGACCAATTAAATGAGTTGTGATTGGCCGCATTAGATGTGAATGGTTTATTTATTGGGTTGTATTTAAAGTAGTTTAAATAAGGTAATGTAATTATTTTGGGGCTTGCATGCCTCTTTCTCTCTCTATCCCTATGTATTCCTTTTCTCCTTAATTCCCTTCTTTTTTTTTTTTTTTATATATAAAATGTAATTTTAAATTCAAGAAGGTGAGTGGTGGACTGAGATACATGGTGGAGCTAAGTACAAGAGGAAAAGCAAGGACTTAAGAAGGACTTGACGAGGACTACAAGACCTTTCAAAGATCTTTTAGTCATTATGTTATAGTTACATAGTTTTAATTGCGATCACCCAACCCTTTCCTAATTAGACCTAGGGTTCATCTTTTTGGCTCAAAGCATGAACCCACCCTTAAAAGTCCATAATCATACCAAGGCCCATTTATATTTGTGATGTATGCTTGCTTGGGCATAGACCTAATTTATTATATGTTTAAGATAAATCCACCAAAACCTCTATGAAGACAGTGGGAGGATAATCAAGGACTAATAATAAAAATTGGTCTAAATCTTTATATGTATTCGATATATATATGTGATGAATGTGATGTATGTTTATAAAATGAGATCTTTTTACAAAACCCCTTATTTCATAATTAAGTTGTAAGTAAGAGGCCAAGAGCCTTGTTCTAGCCTCCCACCATTATAAGGTAAAGGATTCTTGTGATGGGTGTGCTTGGCTGCAAATTTGCGGGAACATATCCATCATGAGGGTTCATCTTATCTTATCGCGTATAGGATACCACGAGGTGAGAAGCTGGTGCATCCCAAGAACCTATTATGTGAGGAATGCATTAGAATGTTGACCATACTTGTGTAAATGGTGGGTGTGACTTAACTAAAAATATACTATCCAAGAACCTATTATGTGAGGGTATTATGTTTTAGAGGCTAAATGAAGATTGGAACTCGCTTTGAGGAGCATTAGGATAAAGAGTTATCCACTCATTAAGGGTTAGTATCCAATAACTTATTATGTGAGGATTACTAATTCTTAATGGGACCCCAATCCCCTCTAAGGAAATTCAATGTTGAAATTCCCAAGTCTCATTAAAGGGAGTATGAGATTTGAATAACATAGTGTGATGGGTGTATTTGGCTGCAAATATGCGGGAACATATCCATCCTGAGGGTTCATCTTATCTTATCGCGTATAGGATACCATGAGGTGAGAAGCTGGTGCATCCCAAGAACCTATTATGTGAGGCATGCATCAGAATGTTGACCATACTTGTGTAAATGGTGGGTGTGACTTAACTAAAAATATACTATCCAAGAACCTATTATGTGAGGGTATTATATTTTAAAAGCTAAAGGAAAATTAGAACTCGCTTTGAGAAGCATTAGGATAAAGAGTTATCCACTCATTAAGGGTTAGTATCCAAGAACCTATTATGTGAGGATTACTAATTCTTAATGGGACCCCAATCCCTACTAAGGAAATTCAATGTTGAAATTCCCAAGTCTCATTAAAGGGAATATGAGATTTGAATAAAATAGTGGGAGGTACCGTAAAACTTAAAGACCAAAAAGTTTTTATGGTTTATTAATATGAAATTTATATTTGTTATTTTCTGTTGTAGATGGCACCTTTAACCCTCTTTCTAGAATACTTGATGACAACCGTTTCACTGGTCCCAATTTCCAAGACTGGTTGAGAAACCTGAAAATTGTCTTAGCTGCAGACAAGATTGACTATGTCATTAATGCCCCACGTCCCATTGCTTTGCCTGAGGGGGTATCCGAGGATAAGAGAGTCACTTATAACAAGTGGCTTGAGGATGATGTGCATGTGAGGTGCTATATTATGGCATCGATGACCAATGAACTGCAAAAACAACATGAGGACTTTGTATTAGAGATATGCCCTAAAACCAATCCTAAAGAGCATATTGGTTTCATATTATATTAATTAAAAGGTATAACTTGTCTTGTATATTTAAATATATATATGATGAAGTCCATGAATAAATGATAAGAGAAATATACATCTTAAGTTGTTGGGATAGATAGACTGATATTTCTCATACACATTTATTCTAAAGAGTTCCTACTCATAAGTTTATTAAAATGAACTTTTTAAACCACAACACAATTGCCTTATTTCAAAAGGAGATTAAAAGGATAATACATAAGATGTATAAACCTAATATTTTAGTACTTCATATCTATTTGAATATTTGAAAGCGTTCAAATGATTCAAAACTATGAATATTTGAAAAGTTCAAATGATTCATATGAAGCAAAACTAAAAGAAAAATATTAAGAATATTTTGGTTGAATCTTATACCACTAATAGACCTTAAATAAGTTAAAAGATAAAGTTTAAAGATTATTTGGAATTATGAGATATTTCAAATAAACTTCAAAAGTTTGTTTTTCTCAAACAAAGAGTTATTGGAATACAATGTTTCCACAATAGTTGAGAACTATACCATAATGAAACATCAAAAGAATTTTTTGTTATTAAGTTTAATACATGAAATACATTGTTTCAAAAAGTCTAGTGGGAACAATAAAGTCATCGATATTATTCTTGATTTTCTTTATAAAGTACATACTTTAAATACTAACATAGTATAAAGAATTCTATAATCAAAGGAATTCAAATCTCTACAAAAATTTGATTTTATGAGGGATTTCATACGAGTACAATATTTAAGAAATATGGAACTCATATAATTAAAAATAATGTACTTAAATCAATATCATTAATGATACAAGTGATTTTTTGGGCAGATATTGATTGTTGATTCAGAATAGTGATTCAGAATAGAAGCAAGTATAATCTTAAAATAGTTTAAGAAAGAAATACTTGATAAAATATAAAGAAATTTTATAAAGAGATGCTATTTACAAAATTGACTAAAGGAATGTCTAGTACAAAATGTTTTCTTTAGAAAACACAGGTCTCATTTACTAGGACATCAGAGTTGGCAGTGGAGCGGATTTTAGTTTAATTACTATTATTGAAAATAATGAAGTTGCAAAATTTGTTTGCATAGAGTTTCCATTGCCATAACACCTTTAGTGTGTGTTAAAAGCCTTGTCTTACGAAGACTAGTATAAGATACTACAATGATTGGCTTTAGTGCAAGTGGGAGATTGTTAGAGATATGCCCTAAAACCAATCCTGAAGGGCATATCAATTTCATATTATAATAATTAGAAGGTATAACATGTCTTATATATTAAACATGTATATGACAAGATCCATGAATAAATGATAAGAGAAATATACATCTCAAGTTGTTGAGATAGAGAGACTGATAGTTCTCATAAACATTTTTTCTAAAGAGTTCTTACTCATAGGTTTATTAAAGTGGACATTTATAAACCTCTAAGAGTAGCACAGATTTAAACTAACTCCAATAGGAGGATAAGTAATCTTTCCTATCAGTGTAATGACACTATAGTTTATCTATGGGTACATGTTAACATGCACAATGAACATGATCTCCAAGAATATTCTTATGGAGTTTAGTCAAAAGAATATTCTATTGTTACGTCCATTTATTTGGTAGTCCTTAGACCTGAGAGACCATAGCTGTCTTATGCATAGGTCGTTAAGGTTTGATAGTATCTCGTACATCAGGATGTAATCGGTACTCATTGGCTCTAATGAGTTATGCATAAAGATAGATGAGTGTGCAATAATGAATCATCACTCTTACTTTAATGACAGATAATGTCAAGGTTAGTTCAGAAAGATAATTCTCAGTTTGAATCTCTGACCAGAGTAAGAGGTGAACTCTGAAAGAGTTTTATCAGGTTCATCTAATTGAGATTATATTTTGTAGAACATATAACAAGATGTTAAGATATGAGTTTGACTTATAACCGTACCTGATTATCTTAACAGTGACATTAGGAGATGAAGGATTAAGTAATATGAAGGGTTCATTTAGTTCTGCTATTCACCCATACCTAGGGTACGTCATGATATGTTGCTAGATGTCACTGATGACTAGTGAAGGCCTAATGGTAAGTGTTATCGTTGAGGGCAAAATTGGAATTATTCCAATTGAACCATAAATAAAAAGTTTCTATTTTGGGAGACATCGAGATGTCCTTGTCCATTACTAGGTTGGAGTGAACCCAAAGGGTCCACTACTACAAAAACTGCCTACGACTAAGGTGCAAAACCTTAGTCTTTGGGTTAAGACTAGGGTTTTGAAACCGTAGTCAAGCGGCTGGTAGTCTTATCTTCGACTACGGTTTTTGAACCCTAGTCTTTTCTTACAAAGGACTACGGTTATAAACCCTAGTCTTTTAGGATACGACTACGGTTTAAAACCCTAGTCTTTTAGGAAACGACTACGGTTTAAAACCCTAGTCTTTTAGGATACGACTACGGTTTAAAACCCTAGTCTTTTAGAATACGACTACGGTTTAAAACTCTAGTCTTTTATAAGAAGACTACGGTGCGAAACCTTAGTATTTCAAAAAACGACTACGGTTTTAAACCAAAAAGACTATGGTTTTAAACCTTCATATTTGATTTACCCGTAAAAAATATATATATATATATATATATATATATATATATATATATATATATA
>JAESVK010000136.1:1255391-1299950 GCA_017140935.1 Hamamelis virginiana
ATCATATATGTTAGAACATATTAGATAAGTTATACCTTCCATATATTGATAATATGAAACTTAATATACCCTTTAGGATTGGTTTTAGGGCATACTTCTAACACATTTTTCATCCCAGACTCAGGAGAAACCTCTGTGATATTTGCTTTCATCTTTCCCATACCATTCAACGAAGATATTGGCTGCACATGGAAGGAACGAAGACCTCCGGTGATTCAGCCCCGATTATGAGCAGCTAAACTCTTCTCCTTGGGTGTAGATGAAGCTTGGTTAGTGGTTTGATTATGTATTGATTAAGGTTCAAGGTTTTGTAATAGGTTATGATGATTGTACAACTTTGAGAGATTGCCGTTCTATGCAATCCGCTCTTTAATGAATCTTTTATCTTTTAATATGAATGTTTTCTGTTATTATATTCATATTGGTTGTGCAATAGTATTATTTGAATACGTTATTATTCATTAGTTGGCTCATACCTAATTAGGATAACCTGTGCATGCTTCGCTTGACAGGTTATGCCTTATTTGGATGAGTTTACTATATGAATACAAGCGTAATATATCTTTGATGATTTATTCTTGTAGTTTAGATCATCACCGATCATAAACGATTGCGAAGCCTTTGCATTAATCATATGCATAATAACTCCCTAACTAAAGTGGATTCGAAACCCGGGGTTTTCCTTTAATTTGATTTAAACATATTTTCATGCTCTTTAGTTCAAACAAACAACCAACCTTTCAAAATCAAGAATCTGTTTGGTAACTAAAATCAGAATCAGAATAACTTCTCATAACTCAGCCATTAGTCCCTGTGTTCGACACCCGTGCACTAAATACTTTTCTAACGAATTGAGGTTTTAAGCACGAGTAGTTTTATAAATTTAAATATTGATCACAAATAAGGAAATAACCTCCCTTGTTTGGGCTGATCAGGCACGTGTCTTTCTGTTATTTGATCACCTACGTTCATTTTGGATGTATCAAGGCTATCAAGGCCACATTTGATAGAGGATATTTTGTTGGCCTGGTCTTTTCATGGTCGATTTTTCCTAGACTGAATACATATAATGTTTTTTCTTAATTTCGGCCTTACAAGAATCTTGCTTTGAGAATTTTGGCCTTAACAATCATTGACCGATTTTTAGTGTGGTAACATTTGCCCCCCATATTTCATAATTGTTAGAATGAATTATGAAATATATCAGTATAGAAAAATCGGCTTGTATCATCTATGGCCGATTCAAAATATATTCGGCCTATCGTAAAACCCCCCGTTGAGATAACCCAATATCATACATCAGAATAGTTATGGCGCATGGAACATGTGGCATTAAATGAGCCGTCATTTTGATATTGTCTTGCAGTAAATTGATACGGCTCTGCCGTCCTTTGGTACGGCTCTGTCAGAAATGACGTCAGTCACGTCTTTTCACGTTTCTTGGGCGCGAAAAAATAGGTTTTAATGATTATCCCTTAAGGTTCTTTTTAAAACCTGTAGACTCTTCTCCTTCTTTCACTTTCTTTCCAACTTCTGGGGTATTCTTCATCTTCTCTGGTTCTCCGACGAATTTCCTGCGGCAACCTTTGACTTTTTTACCGTCGCCTCAGTAGAAAAGGTTCCATCTTTCTTCCTTTTTCACGAGTTTCGCTATCCTCTTCGCCATTTGTTCGGTGTGCTTTGGGTTTTCTCCGCCATTACTCCTGTTTTATCAAGGTTTTTGAGTTTTCTTTCATGGCGACTGGTGGTGAGGAGTTTTCTGGTCAATCTCGCATTCAACAGTTCCAGGAAGTTAATCTTAGCGTTGTTGCAACTCAGGTATTATCTCCTTTGGATGATTCCTATACTTTAGGCCCTCGATTCATTGATTCTGCTGCTATATCTTCTGTTCAATCTATTTTCCCAAAGCACAAGGATGAAACCTTTGTTTTTGAAAACCCTGATTCGAGGATATTTTCTGCCTTAGAGAGTACCATTAGGTGTTGGCCAACTACTGTTCCTGGTTGGAAGGAGTGGTTCGACCGTATTACTGCGGTTAAGGCTGAAGAATGGAAAGCCTCTGGTTTGCATGAGGTCATATATTTTTCTAGGTCTCCCATCCTTATGAATCGGCCTCTTCTTCTTTCTGCTCTATGTTTCTGGTCTATTTCGACCAATAGTTTTCATTTCAATAAAGGCATGATGACTCCAACACTGTTAGATTTGGCCGCTTTATTCGGTCTTCGTCCTTATGGGGGTTATGTGAATGCTAGTACTTCATTCCCTGAGGATGATAGTTCCTTTCCCATTTTTGACCGAAAACATTCTTCTTACCGAAATTTCATTACCAAATTCAATCAAAAAGAGGGAGATATATCTCAGACCGAATATATTGCTTTCCTATTATTTTGGATAAGCAAGTATTTATTTTGTACTGCGGCCTTTCAAGTTATGAAGGCCGATTTAAAATTGGAATATTTTCTTAGTTATGGCCACAAAGTATCTCTGGGCCCTCTTGTTTTATCCAGTCTTTATCGTGGGATCTATCATCTTTTGAACTCTGATTTTAAAACCTGGGGTGGTCCCTTATGTGGATGCTTCAAATATGGCTTCATGCTTATTTTCCTTCCACTAGTCCGAGCTTTTCTCTTCGGCCTAGCGTGCCATCTCTTGGTTATCAATTCATCCATTATGATGGTGAACTTCCATCTTTTTCTTCTTGTTTCAAATTTTTCTTTTTTGATGCAGACCGATCTCATTTTTTCATTTATGACAACTCTTCAATTCTTCCTTTGTGGGTAGCCAAAGCTATTAATTTCTCTCTTCGGTCTGTGCCTTTGTTGAATTTTTGGAGTAGTGTCTTGACGGCTAGGGATATTCACCATAGGGTCATTATTGAGAAATCCTCCAATAATCGTTGTGGGGTAGAAACTTACAATCCTCATTATGTAGCCCGCCAGTTTGGTTTGACACAATCCATCCATTTTCCTATAACTTTTTCGGTCAATGGTGGTTTTTTGGAGAGACCAGCACTTATAAGGGAAGTTGATGTGGAAGGGATTGACCGAATTTATACATTAATTCGGCCTTCATCAGTTCCTCCATTTCCTATCAACGAAGATGCTACTGCAGATTTTGATGTTTTTTGGTCTGAATATTTGAGGCCGTATCGGTCGAATGAGTTTGTTGATAGATTCCTACTTACCTGTACTTCTGATAACGAATCTAGCAACGCTGACCGTTCGTCTTCTGTTCAGTCTGCAGGAGAAAAAAGGCAAAAGATGAAAAAATGTATACCTCTAGACCAGTATGAAGATTATCAATCGATCTTGGCCTTTGAAAAGTTTTATGGGATCAAATGGGTACAATCCAGATATTGTCACATTCTTGACGAAATGCAAGATGTGATTTTAAGAAAGAAAAATCAACAAAAGGATTTATTTTTTCAAAAACATCGGTTTAAAAGACGAATAAACTGGGACGCCTTTCATGACTGTTTTAACTCTTTTTTGGAAAAAAATAGACCGAATATGCCTTCTACTCCTTGGAGTATAGCCGATTTTATTTCCATTGATCCCATAACTCGGCCTTCTGAATCGACATCTGATGGTGTTACTTGGAGTGGTCACTTCTCAAATTGGCAAGAAGTCCGAATGTGGAAGGATCGTTTCGTGTATACGCCACTTGATGTTCAATTTAGAGTGGGTAAGTTTCTTCTATTCGTATGTTACATTTTCGATCTGTCTGATCCTGAGTTCGTATTTTTTGCAGCTGGCCGATATACTAATGTTCAAGATCGACCTTTGGAGCCTTTGGAGCCAATTCCATCATATGAAGAAGATGATGCTCCGGTTCATGCCAATCCTCCACCTCGTCAACCCAAAAGGAAGGCGCCAAGTAAAGCCACAGTAAAAGCTCCAGCGGCCAAGGTGGCCAAGCAGTCGAAAGGCCGATAGGATCTAGATTCTCTTCTTCAATCTTTGGGCCATCAAAGTCAATCTGTTCCTTCCGGGTCCCAAACAGAAACATCCCGTATGCCTTCTGGTGAACCATCTCCTCAGCTTTTAAAAAGATCAGCCTTGGCCGATTCTGCTATCCCTGCTGCTACTGACTTCGTTCTTCCTGCTGTTTATCCTTCTCCCATCCGATCATCTATCACACCTGTCCAAACACCTTAGCCTGGCTTACATTGGTCGATCCAAGTGACACTTTAGCCTGGCTGCGATCTTTCTTGGGAGAGTCTACAGAGCCAGTGAAGCCTCCAACTCCAAAGCAGACCAATGTTTCTGAAGCAAAGAGTTATTTGATGAGCGTTGCGACCATGACTCTTTCAAATGCCTGCGAGGAGTCTGACCGAATTAGATCTTCTGCCGATGTCCTTTTGTCATCTTGTGATCTTACCCCTAGCCTTAGTGCGAACCTTCAGGCCTTCGTATCTTCCCTTGTGAATATATTTGTAGGTTATGAACAGGCCTGCAAGGAAATTGAAGAAGGGGAGAAAAATCTACAAAGGGGTGAAGAGATGGAGTCTGAGGCTCGGGTTCACTTGAAGAACATGGAGACTTTTCAGCTGATGAACCAAGAGAGTGTGAGGACTATCTCTGCCATTTCTGACCGAATCGAAAACTTAAAGAAGGAGCTCGGGGATTTGCAGCATGGGATTGAGAAGGCCAAAGTAGTGAAAGCGAAGGCTAACGAAGACATGCTTAATACGGCCAAGGTTGTTAAGGAGTTATCTGATTCACTCAAAGTCCATAGTGCTCAAGCAGAGAAGACAAGAATCCAGATAAAGTTAGCTTCTGAGAAGTCAGCCTCGGCCATATCTGATTGGGCTAGGGCAGTGGATTCTCTGAAGTTTTCTTTGAGTGCATCATTACCAACAGATCCCTCATCAATCGATCTTGTCTCTTCTCAATCACAAGTTGTTGATGAAGTAGCTGAAAAAGAGAGCAATCCTTTGGCCTCATTTGATCCCCTAGCGAGTGCACCTACCGTCCCTCAGTCTTAAAATTTTCTTGCATGATATTTGTTGTTTCTGAACAGTTTTCTTTGGCCGTTGAGCCTTCTGGAATAAATTGCATTTCGACCTCAATAAATCGGTCAAGCAATTCTTTGGCTTTGTAATAATACTTAATTAAGGACTCACTTAAACATTTTTATTCCCCTGTTAGTTGTTTAATAACAAGTTGGGAGTCTCCCTTAATCTTTACGGCCACTACCCCCAAATCAAGTAAAATTTCCAGGCCGATAATTAATGCTTCATATTTGGCTTGATTGTTTGAGCATTCAAAATCTAATTTAAGGGAAAAACAAGTTACCTTTTTCATAGGCGAAATGATAACGATCCCTGCTCCAGAACTTTCCTCCGTCCTTGAACCATCAAAAGCCAGGGTCCAAGGTGCCAAACCGATATTACCTATCTCAATACTGGGAAAAATTTCGGGCTCAAGATCGATATTGGGGTGATCAGCTAAAAAATCGGCTAACGCTTGGCCTTTTATCGCCTTTTGTGGGACATATATTAGGCTGAATTCAATCAACACTAAAGTCCACTTAGCGATTCTTCCTCTCACAATCGATCTATTAAGCATATATTTAATAACATCGGTCTGAGAAATGATATAGACCTCAAAAGGAATCATATAATACCTTAGTTTAATACAAGCAAAATATAAAGAAAAGCATAGCTTTTCAACCGCATTGTACTTTATTTCTAAATTGTTCAAGGACTTGCTTAAATAAAATACGGCCTGTTCGTATCCGTTTTCTTTGTCCTGGGCCAACATCTCACCCAATGAGCTATCAGAGGACGATATATATAATTTGAGCGGCTTCCCTTTTATTGGCGGCATCAAGACGGGTGGTTTACATAGATATTCTTTTATCTTCTCGAAGGCTTCTTGGTGATGCCTCTCCCACACAAAATCGTCTTCTGACCGAATCTTTAACAAGGGTAAGAATGCTCTGGTTTTGCCTGCACAATTAGAAATAAAACGGCACAAGAAGTTAATTTGGCCGAGGAATCTTTGTAAATCTTTCTTATTTATTGGTGCATTAGCACTTTGAATGGCCTTGGTTTTATTGATATCGACCTCAATACCCTTTTGGTGGACTAGAAATCCTAAAAAAAAACCGGCTGATACGCCATTGCTTTTTGAATTTTCCAATGAACTTCTATGAATTTTCCAATGAACTCATGGAAGATAACATCCATTGCTTTTTGATAGGTCGATCCAGCATTAATTAAGCCAAAGGGTATGACTACCCATTCAAAAGTACCAATGTTACCTGGACATCTAAAGGCGGTCTTGGATATATCTTTTTCGGCTATAAAGATCTTATTATAGCCGGAATGGCCGTCCATGAAGGACAACATTTGATATCCTGTGACCGAATCAACAAGCATATCGACCACTGGCATAGGGTATTCATATTTGGGAGAGGCCTTATCAAGGTCTCTGAAATCAATGCATACCCTAAGTTTCCCATTTTTCTTTATTACTGGGACGATATTGGATATCCAGTCCGCATATTGGGCAGGCCATATAAATCTGGCCTTGAGTAACCTATCAATTTCTTCTTTGACTTTTAAATGGATTTGTGGGGCCATTCTTCTTGGTGGTTGTTTATATGGCCTAAATCCTTTTTTGATTGGTAGTTTGTGCTCAACCAGAGATCGATCAAGGCCTGGCATTTCATCGTAATCCCAGGCAAAGCAATCTCTATATTCTCTTAATAGGTCAATCAATAGGATTTTATCTTTTTCTGGTAAACTCTGACTAATATATATTGGCCTATTTTCTCCCAGAGAAACTTCTTGTAACGGATCTTTAACTTCGGCCGCTTCGTCATTAAGCTTTTTTGGCTCAAGATTTAAATCTTGCCATGTAATTTTATCGATGTTTTCATCGACGCAGTCGGCTAGATTAGCCATAATATTCCTGATGGCTTCGGATTCGATCAAGTATGCTGTAATCCGAGCCAAAGTTTCTTTACATATTTCTTTTGTTGTCTGATCCATAAAATAACTTTGGGAAAATTAACTTAGGCTGTCTACGTCCAGAGAGGAAGTAGCGACCTTGGTTGGTCGGCCATATTTGTCTATGCCGGAGAATTGTAATGGCATAGCTCCAAAGTTGTATAATTTTGACTCAACAACATTAGTTGGAACGGGGAAAGGATTGTTATCTGCTTCAATTAATTCGGCCTTAGAATCCTTCCACATGATTAACATTTGATGCAAGGAAGAAATGACACACATATTAGCATGTATACAATCTCTTCCAAGTAAAGCATTATAATTGGCCTCTGAGTCCATTACGAAAAATGCTGTTAATCTAGATGTACTGCCAACCGCTACTTCTATAGGTGTTATTCCTAATGGCTGTACCGGGCTGCCAGTAAAACTGGCAAGCGAAATTTCGGCCGGTAGAAGATCGGCCTTTGTTTTTCCTAACCTCTTGAAGACAGAAGTAGGTAAAATATTGACCGAAGCCCCATTATCAATTAGGACTTTAGAAATCGGTCTTCCATTGAAATTAGCTTTTATATATAGTGGTCGAAGATGTTTGGTCATGTTACTTGCTGGTTTTGGGAAACAGATCCCATCGCAAGTCATATTTAATTGTTGTTTGACCAATGATTCTGGCCGACTATCATTTGAAGATAAACAAATAGTTAATCTGCCATCTAATTTAACATCTATGTCATCTTCTAGGTATTTTGGTTGGTCTTCCTTTACTTGAAATTCATAAGGGAGGGTGAAAACCATGTTTACCTGGGTTTCAGTTGGCAATGTCCCGAATTGGATGAAGTGTTCTCCATATTGCTTCGGATTGGTTTTTTTTTTCGCTTGACCACCTGGTTCTGTTTTATCCCCTTTTTGTTGTCAGCCCGTACCCATTTGTTCTGGCCGATACAGATACCTCCTGTCCGTGCTAAAATTTGTTTTTTCTGTTCAGCAAACCTTCTCTGTGCACGCCTTAACTGTGTTTTGGTCAGTTCGGTCTCCCGGTGTTGTGGGAACTTGGGATGTCTGACCTGTAACCATCTATTACTAGGCTGTGTCTGGGGAGGTTTGACCATTCTAGGTCAAAGAGATATTTCTGCATTGGCCCCAGGGGATGGTGGCTTATCTCTATTTCCTTTGGATATCCAGGCTTGAGGGGATCTTTCGGCCTTATTCTTTGGAGATGGCAGCTTCCCTTTCTCGCAGTTGACCCTTTTTTCGGGTGGAGACTTTTCAGCATTGCTTCCTGAAGGTGGCCCTTTTTTGTCGCCGGTGTTACTCGATCCGGCATTTTCGATCAGCATGTCGTTCCTTAGAGACACTTTAAAGCTCATGCCTTGAGGATTGAAGGTCTTTTTGACCTCTCTAGAGCCGAACTTGGCTTCTTGGTTTTGGGCTCGGAACTCAAAATCTGGCTTATAGTCTCCGATCAATGGCCTACGGCGTTTATTTTCAATAATAGTGCGTTCGACCGTATTTGTGCCATTTAGGAAACGTGACTGTTGCTTTGGCCTGGCCAACTCCATAAAACATCTTCCACAATGGACTGGGTATCCATTGATTAAACTGTATTACTGGAGTGATTGTTTTGACCACTTCCTATATTTGTGGTAGGTGCCTGAAAAAGCGTAGTCTTCCGGATTTGGCTCCCTTCTTGTGATGTTGAACTTTTTCATGGCCGATTGTTTATGTGATTCGGCATGTGCATGATTGTCCGAGGTGATTTTTCCTTTTTTTTTTGCCGCATCAAGTGTAGGTGGAGCGGCCATTTGCTTCTTTGACTCCTGCATATATAACATGTCAATCGAAAACTCTGCATGGAAAGGATCATCCTCATCTACTACATTCACAGTTTTATCGGTTTCACTAAATTTTAGTTTTTGCTCACCGATGGATTTTTGGATTGCATCTCTCAGAACGATGCAGTTATTTGTATTATGCGACCATAAGTCATGCCATTTACAATATTTCTTATTTTTTATTTCATCTCTTGATGGTATGATATGGTTTTCAAGCAACTTTATCTGCCTATTTTTGAGTAGAAAGTCAAAGATTTGTTCCATTTTTGTCACATCAAAATCGTATTTCCTTTCTCTATAGTTATTGTTGTTCGGCCTTCTTTGACCGTTTGATTTTGATTCTGTGACATCTGATTTAGCCCTTACTAGGGCTTTGCATGAATATGGCCTAATTAGGGCTAACTCGGCCAAAGCGACTTTATTTTCCTGGTTTTCCTCTTCATCATTGGTGATTTTAAGGCAACCAGTGTCTCTGTTTTGGTTCCTATAGTAGGTCCCTCGAGAGGATATCTTCCTCTGGTTTTCTTCCTCTAGAATTTTTTCATATCTAGAAACTGCTGATAAGAGGTGTCCTAAGTCGATGAATTCTTGACCCACGAATCTTTTTCTATTCTCAATATTAAGGCCACCCATCACCATTTTTACACAATCAGATTGTGATAAGGTGATCCTACATTTATTCTCTGCGGTACGGAATCTAGAGATAAATTTCTCTATTTTCTCTCCTGGTTCTTGGTACATTCGAGCCAAATCTCCGACCGTAATTTCGGCCTCTGCTCTATTAAATCTAAGGTGGAATGTGCGTTCCAATTCCTGCCACGTTGTTATTGACCCTGGTGGCAGGTTTACATATCAATCAAAGGCTGAACCCGTTAGAGAATTAGAAAATAGCCTTAATTTAAGGAAACTATTGGCCGCTGCTATTCCACACTAGGTGGTGAATCGACCAACATGTTCGTAAGCGGATTGTTTGTTGTCTCCCGAAAATAATGAGAAGTCTGGAACTTTGTATTGTCTAGGGAACTCGTATAGTTGGTCAATATAATCTCGGTAAGGCTTGCTATATGCTGTCCTGATGTTAGGACTACATAGACCGCCCATTTGTTCCCTAATTATTTCGGCCACCTCATCTCGGTTGAGGTAAGGCCGATTTGGATGAGCTGGCTCAAACATATTTCCCCATAGCTGGTTTCCTAAAGGATATTCGGCCATATTTTGTTGGCCGTACATGTGATGGACATGGGGTGTAGGTATGGGATTATGTGGAGTTTGAACTTGAGGGTATCCCTGTGTGTATTGTCCACTACTTTCTATAGGTCCCATTGGTGCATTTTGGACTGGAGAATTGAAATTCGATTGCCCCCCAGCATTTGTTGGCTGGGATTGGCCGAACATCTGTTGCCCCCCGGGTATTGGGGAACTTGTAATATTAGCCTGTGCATAATTCATGGGAACTTCCTTTGTCCCACTTGGGCCAACGTTTGGCCTATACACAGGATTGTTGTAAGTCGTGTGTATGGGTGTACTAAACATTTGGTTTTGGTTCATACTGCCCATTTGACTTACTGGTTCAAAACTTCCGTTCGGCCTTTGTTGTATTTTAACTTGGCCGTATTGAAAATTTTGATTTTCTACTGGGTCTGTATTGCGGCCTCTATTCCTAATACTTGAGGCCGAGTCTTGATTCATTGCAGGACCGAGTTTCTCGGTCATAAAGTCCATCACCCTATCCATATTCTATTTTAGACCGTTGGCCACCATTTGGTTAGACTCTGTAAAAGTCTTAAAAATGTTGGCCATTTGGGACATCATTGCTTGGCTCTGTTCATGCATTCTCTCATCAAAATGCATCCTGCAGCTAAAACATTATTAGCCAAAGCCTGTTCTTGAGTTTCTCTAAATTCCTTAAGTCTTGCTTGAGGACTTGAGACAGTATCATCAGGTGAGTCAGATACCTCTATATTTTCCTTGGCTTTATCTTTTGTGTTATCTTTCTTAGGAGCCATAGAAATAAATTATTTTAACACTTAGGGTCCCACCGGGCGTGCCAAAAATGTTGGCAACAAATCGGTTCTTTAGAAAGATGTGTGTGAGTTGTGGGCGTGCCAACTACAAACAATCAGATGATTGTAGATTCTCCTTGCCTTAAAGCCTCAAGGACTTTTGCAGTGTTGAATATAAAGCAAATAAGATTGGAATATAATAAACTCAAAAGAAACAAATACGTACCATATATTGGCTGAGTACAGACTTGTTAAATGAGCTTTCAATAAAACGAACAGAGACTAATCCCTGACCAAACTAGAGTTTGGATTCTAAAGTTACACGATGAATTACTCCTAAGGAATTGAAAAACGACTAGGAAAACTAAAAACAGAGATAAAAGATTAAAAGCTAATGCTTGAATTTGATCGTGGATCCTTTGTTTCTTTGTCCCTTTCAGCTTTTATAGAGGCTGAATGTGTTTGTAACTAATTCCATGTGTCAAATCCCAGTTGGCTAAAAGTTATAGTCGTTCCACATTTTATGGGATTAGTTGAGATCGTGTATCTTCCATATCTTTGATCTGGTCTTCATATATGAACGTGCATTCGAACTCCCAGCCAGATGTTGCCACGTTGCCACGTTTCTCATCAGATATCAACATGCATTTTAGCTCCTCGTCAAATGCTGCCACGTGTCTTTCTGTTATTTGATCACCTACGTTCATTTTGGATGTATCAAGGCTATCAAGGCTACATTTGATAGAGGATATTTTGTTGGCCTGGTCTTTTCATGGTCGATTTTTCATAGACCGAATACATATAATGCTTTTTCTTAATTTCGGCCTTACAAGAATCTTGCTTTGAGAATTTCGGCCTTAACAATCATTGACCGATTTTTAGTGTGGTAACAGCTGCTAAAGCCAATTTTTCTTGTAGTGGTCGGACTACCACCTAGATATATATTTTTTTCAAGCAACTATCCAATCATCCAAATTAAATCAAGACTCACCAACATCCACCGTTACAAAACTCTCCAAGTGCCATAATTCCTCATGCTTTAGAGTCTCTCCATGCTCCACAACGTTTCATGCAGGGTCACACTCTCTATATATGCACCACCAAGTGATGTGTCCTACCTTACCTTTGACTATCCAAATGTCCAAAGAGATATGCTCATGCTTCGAGTGTCATGCTTGCTACAAATCCATCCTCTCCTGGTGCCGTGTGCCCCCTTTCATTGGCTCAGTCGATTCCTCTTCAAATTTGTAATGTGACTGAGAAAGTATGAAGAGTAAATGTAGATCCACGTTGAGATAACCCATTTAAAATTGATTCATTTTGTGGCAAATAGGGCACTTTTTGGCTTTCTTTGAATGCAAACAAGTAAACTTTCCTCCCCACTAAAAAGAGCGATTAATAGTAGATTGTAGGTACCATGCATACACTTAATTGAGTGCTGTTGGTTATACGTCCATATAGGCAACTATATATAATTAAATAATTAAGGGCATGTTTGGTTATCTCATGAATTTGAGTGGTTCCACCTGTGTTTTGCAAAGTGAATTGCATGGGTTATTGGTCCATCGTAAAACATGGTGTAATGTTTAAGAATTTTGTCTAATGAGATCGTAGAACAAATTAAAAGCATGAGATATCCGAAAAAAAATAATAAAAAAAAACCCATCACATACGGTATAGAAATAGCTAAGGACAAATATACAGCACATAAATCTGAATTGTCATGCAAAAGGAAAAATATTCATCAAAAACTTAAATGGGTTTCATTTTAAAATAATACTAATAAATAAATAAAAATATTTTTAAAATATCAGTTTTTCAAAATATGATATGCAAGTGGTTCTAAATCAGGTCACCTGAAGCTAGCATGCCTATATATATATAAACTTGATCCATTAAGGTCCGGACCTTAAATTAATTTGGGGTCCACTCACCGTCAATTTCTCTTACAGCCGATGGTATTTTGAAAAAACAGTCGTTGGATTAGATAATATTCTTATGCATCTTATATATGTTAAAAATTACAGTGATCCAACAATCGGTTTTCAAAATACAGTCCGTGAAACACTCTAATAGTATTTACCATTGGATGTTATAGCCACTGTTTAACGATCTGTATCTTGAAAACCGACCGTTGGGTCACTGTGATTTTTGACAAACATGGCATACATTAGAAGATTATCTAATCCAATGGTTGCTTTTTCAAAATACAAATCCCAGTGAAAAGTGGACTGGGATTCATGAGAAAACTATATGTGAAAAAAACTGTTGGTTCATGAGAAAACTATCTGTGAAAAAAACTGACACTTAAAGAACGATAAAATGTCAGTTTTTTTCACAGTTAGTTTTTCCAGAAACCAACCGTTGGATCACTGTGATTTTTGGCAGACATGACATACGTAACAGGATTATCTAATCCAACTGTCGATTTTTCAAAATACATGTCCCAACTATCCTAATGAGTAGTGGACCGTATTTATCCAAATAGGATCCGGACCCCAATGGATCATTTCTATATATATATATGCGCGTTTTTTTTTTTTTTTTTTTTGGTTGTTGCAAACATCTGAAGCAATTTTTGTTAATTTGATTAAAGGGCTGCATGCTTGCTCAAACATGCATACGAAATGAACACATCTTCTCTCTTTCTTTCTATTTTTGTTTTGTTAGTTCCATTTTAAAAGACTGAGTTAGGCCATTGAATGCGATATGGAATCGAAAATGAAATGATATATATGTATGGGTTGCTATTCACATCCACATGTTGTATTAGTTGGCTGAGAACTATATATACCTTGTGAAATTAATGGAGGTTTTAATTTCGATTCCGGCAATTTCTATCTGCTCCCTCCTGGTGTGGGTGTATGGGATTCCCTTGAAAAAAAAGTTATGTGTTGCTCTTCAGTTACTTAATTTCATCATCATTATTATATATTTTGAAATTACAAAATAATAATAATAATATAAAAAAAAAATTATACATGGAATCTTTTTCAAATATCAAACGTCAAAAAGTCATCTTCAGTGCCTTCAATGCTCTCTCATTACCACACCATGACAAATCTTCTTAAATTCATCAGTTACGATTCCATGCCCGGCCAACTCACTTCCTAGAATGGCGAAGAAATTAAAATCGCTCTTAATTTTTTTTTTATTTAAAAAAAAAAAGACAGTGGAAAAGGAAAATAAATGCGTTTATTATTATTATATGGACAGCCAGCATCCCAGTTATATATATCACAATGTTAGCCCAGTTAAACTACTAACATAGGAGTATAAATTTGTATACTTGTTTTAGGAATATATCAAATGTTGATGTGCAAGCGTTGGGGCTTGGCTGGGGTAGATTAATAGGTTATATTGGGATATGTTGTGCACCAACCCTAGCTAGGTGTCTTGAAACGTATACACTGAGTTTGAAGTTAATGAAGTTGTACGGCCGGTTACATTCTATCTTGTCGATCCACTTAAAATGATAGTTGGTTTACGACATTTTCAAAAAGAAAATTTTGTGTGATGCATATTTTGAAATGTTTATGTCAGCATGAAGGCCATATGTAATTGTGTGATGCATATTTTGAAAAATTGACTGTTGGATTAGATGTTGTACTTATGGATGTTGTGCATGCCAAAAATCACAGTAATCCAATGTTATAATTTCAAAATATAGCTATGAAAAACTGTAACCACTGAAAACTGTCACAATTTTCTTCAGTGATATTTCTAAGAAACCGACCATTGGATTACTGTGATTTTTGGCATACACGGCATACATATGGCATGCATAAGTATAATATATTATCCAATATTTTCAAAATATGCATCACAAAATTATCTATGGCATTCATGCTGATATAAGCATATATAAGCATATGAAATTATTATGTTAGTTAACGCGACCTAGGATTGTATCTGCGAATATGGAATTATGATGTCAATCAACGCAATGAAGCTCGACAAACTTACATTAAATATGGTGCATACCAACCTATGCTTTGGCACCCAAAGATAAAATCCTAATTCCGCCCCTTAAATTCAGTCAACAAAGGAAGATGTAGCATTATTAGCATTATCAACATGTGGTTTACAAATGATTCCATGCAAGGTTCAAATACAGAGACAGAGAGAGAGAGAGAGAGAGAGAGAGAGAGGGAAAATTTAACATTACCTGAGGGCGCTGTAGTCACACCTAGGTTGAGAGAGAGCAACATTACCTGAGCTGTATATATTCGTCCCTTGAGAGACAGAGAGAGAGAGAAATTAGAGCAACTGCTGGTTGACAGGAATGAAGCCTGGTCCGAGATCAAATATATAGGAGAATATTTTGAAACTTCACCAACATGACCTCGAGCCAAACGACACTCCCATCAACCTAACCTCTCTCTTTATCTCACTGCGCTTATATATATATATGAAGATCGAAGCTAGAGACCTAACACCATCATATGATCCAACATGTTTTGCCCTCAAAATCACCATCTAGCCTCCCACATTTCTTCCTTTAAACCCTAATCCACACGTACGATAGCTTAACAGTTTAGACTTGACAGGAGAGCCATAGCTTTATGCCTTTATAGGGACCCCTTGGGGTTACGTTGTTTGTTTCAACACTTCATTTCATGATATATATATATATATATATATATATGACACCTCCATAAAAACTTCTTGTCTCACATGCCAAGATAAAACGCTCTAAATAAATATAACAAACCACTCTCTCTGTTTTGCAAAACCACGAACTTCACTGTCTTTTTGTTCATTGAAAAAAAAAAAAAAGAAAAAAAAAAAAGACATAACGCTCCAAAGTTGACTATTTTTACGTTATAGAAGTTCATAGTACGTTAATTACTTTTAATGAATAGAGGGAGTATCTATTTTAAGCAGAATCTTACATGTCCAAAATTAATATTGCGGCTCTGAAAGTCAAAATACTCGTTTTGGAGTTACCTTTTGTCTCTCATATATACATATGTACCCTACCAAGTAGGGATGTCAATTTTGAGGGTTCATCCGGATATCTGCCCCGCTCCGTCCCTATTGGGATGGGTTTTGGATCATCCTAATAGGATTAGGGGTGGGTTTGGGATGAGGACTTAAAAATCTGCCCCGTCCCGATTATATATGTTTATGTATTTTTATTGTATTTATTTTATAGGTATTTTACAATTAAGTTTCTCCTTAATAAAATGAAATTTCAATCATGCCCCTTAAGGGGTTTAATTTATTTTACTCTTAGAAATAACAATTATCTTTAATGTTTATCGATGTATTTTGTAATTTGTTTAGGTGTTAAGAAAATTGAGAAAAGTAGAAAGAAAATAGTAAATGGGACGGGACGGTAATGGGATGGGGTCTTTTAATTGGGACGGGAATAGAATTCTCAATCCTGACCCGTCACGGGTTTGAGACGGGAATGGGATGTCATTTTCTTAAATGAGACGGAGTTGGGAAATGAGTGACCCGTCCCAAACCCGCCCCGTTGAC
Organism: Hamamelis virginiana; assembly: GCA_017140935.1. Lineage (NCBI taxonomy): Eukaryota > Viridiplantae > Streptophyta > Magnoliopsida > Saxifragales > Hamamelidaceae > Hamamelis > Hamamelis virginiana. Next base: position 1,271,669 of record JAESVK010000136.1, read on the forward strand.
ATCCCTACAACCAAGAAAAAAAAATACATAGCTAGTGAGATATTTATATTTAGAAAGAGTAATAGTTCAAAATTCTTTGTTAAGGACATTTATTGGGGTGATGCGTGCTTAAACCATTGGGTACAATTTAAGAAAAGTTTAAAATTCTTCTCTATTTTTAGGCAACTAGATTTTGTTGGTGGGAGTGAGACAACTGAGATCACTTGTAGTACACTTCTGAAAACTAATTTCACACAAAAAAAACACTTAAATTAAACTTTGAAAACACAAATCTGTGAAACCCACAGATTATACAACACTCTAGTTCTCTCTCACTCTAACTCTCTTCTTCACTCCATACACTTACACTACATTACATTACATACATCTATTTATAGCTGAAATACAAAGAGACAAAGCCACCGGCAGGCAGCCAACAAGTCTACAGCAGCAGCACCCTTCATGTCTGTAGCAGCAACAGCTTTCAAGTTTATAATTCAGCAGATTTAACACACACGTGATGCGTGTGCAAAATGATGTATGTGCAACAGGATAATATATAGCACAAGTTTTTTAATCTAATAAATAACATAAAAATGACCAACGAACAAAGCTTAAAACAAAATTAAATAAAAAAAAATTAAAAAAATATATATTTCTTCCATGTTTTATGTTTTATCAAGTGCATGTTTTTTGTTCTTTGCTTTATAGATTAGACAGTGTAATTCTTAGTATTTTTTTCTTCTTTGTTTTATGTCATACAGTGAAGGGATTAAAAAAGAAAAAAAAAAGTAATATATATAACAGTCAAATAGCAAACATTGGGATTGAACTCTAAAAAAATTAAATAAATTGACTTGACAGAGAAAAATAAAGTTGAAGGAAATTGTTGAAACTCACGTATTGTCTTAGCAGTTATAAATGGAAGAAAACAAAAGAAAAAACTCATGGTTATGGAGAGAGATGAAGAGAGATCAAGAATAAGTAAGGGAAAAAAAGAAGAAGATGAGAAGAAAATTAATGCAGTAAAAGATAAGAAAGTGGAGTTTTGAAACTCCTAAAAGGTAGGAAGATTTGGGTATATTTGAAATTACATATACACTACGAGGAAAACTGGCCGGGCATTAGAAGGGTTGAAGGGCAAGATACCTACCTACTTGGGGCTGCCGGCGATCTCTGGGCGAAACAAGCGAGTTCCGCTTACATCTATTAGGGAGAAGGTGAAAAGTAAGGTAGCGGGATGGCAGGCGAAGTTACATTCATCGGCGGGTAAAGAGGTTTTTCTGAAATCCATTGCTTTGGCATTACCATACTATGCCATGTCGTGCTTCAAATTCCAAGAGGCTTATAACTTCAAATTTAGCAAACTTTAGGTGGAACCAATCGAAAAACAAGAAGAGGATCCACTAGGTGAGCAGTCTATTTGTATATGGTCAAACCCTTGGTTGCCTCATTCCCCTTCTCGTAAAGTGTAAGCTTAAATGGATCAAGTGAATGAAACTATGACAACGATTTGATTGATTACGATAGAAAATGCTGGAATGCTGATAAACTGAAAGGCTTATTCTTTGATTCTCATGTAACTGTAATATTGTCCTTGCCCATCTCGCGGCAAAGAAGAAGGGATAAACTCATCTAGCACTCTACCAACACTACAAGAAAAAACCCTTGTTGCAACGAAAAATATCGACGCAATAAACCCAAAATCATTGCAATAGATATTTATTGTAACAACGCAATAGTCGTTGCAAGTGGTTGCAAAAAACTCTGTGGCAATAAGTTAATCCAACAACAAAAGTCGTTGCAATAACTTCTTGATAATGCAATGAATATTTTGTTGCAATATATGTAAAAGACGTTGCAATTAGTGCTATATTGCAACAAAATTTTTTTTTTTTGGATAATTAGCTATATTGCAACAATAGTTTAGTGGCATTAACTTTTTAATTTAAATTTTCATACGTTATTGCAACGAGTTGGTTGTTGTGATAAATTATTGCAATAGGCAAAATCGTTGCACTAAAATGGATGTAAAATTTTTGCAACGGCAATTGTCGTGGCATTAAAGTGAGAGAAAAATTATTGCAACAACAAATATTGTTGCATTAAAATATGATAAAATATATTGCAACGAAAACTTTCGTTGCATTAAAATGGGAGTAATCATATTGTAACGACAATTGTTGTTGCATTAAAATGGGAGAAATTATATTGCAACGACAACTATCATTGCATTAAAATGGGAGAAAATCTATTACAACGACAACTGTCATTATAATTAAGTTGGAGTAATACCTATAAATGTGTTATTGCAACAACTTTTTTCATGGCAATAAGACGCATCAACATTTTTATAAAAATCATTACAATTTACTTTTTTTTCCCGTTTTCCTATTTCACAATATCTATTTCTCAATATAAAATATTTAAAAGCTAAATCTCAAAACAATTATAATAGAAATTACGAAACTCAATAACATCCTATTTATAAAATCCTTAATATCCAAAAAGAATTCAAATTACAAAGTTCAATGTCTAATTAACTATAATTAATAAAAATATCAAAAAGTTGTCATGTCCTTTGCTTTAAAAGTGAAATCTAATCATTTGCCCATGTAGGAAGAGAAATATAGTTGCAAGGTGTCATTTATCGATCATGAACCACCTAGTTGATCGTCTATCAGTTGTCATCCTACAAAAATAATAAAAACCAATTAGTTGTATTTAAAAATTAAATAAATTACTTCAAACTCACATCAAATCATTACCAAAATAAAGAACTTTTTCATCATAATAACCCAAACACCATTCCTAATCCAAAGTCAAAAGCATTTTATAAGATTAAGGTTTTGATGGTAACACAAGTTTTTATAAAATGCATGATGTCTTAGATAGTCAAAGGTAATTAATGAAGAGTAATAACTACCAAATTCAACTATAGTACAATAATTTTCTACATCCCTAACACATATTTAAACATATCCTATAATCAAAAAGAATTTAAACAATAAATAGGCCTAGTAAAAAACAATCCAAGTTTAAGACCCACAAAATAATCTTCACAAAAGCTTACTACTATTATATTAAACTCAAATAATATCAACATCATGAAACACATTCATTACCAAAGTCCAAACACCACTCCCAATCTCAAATAGCTACAAAAATTAAGGGTTTCTTAAAACTCTTTCCACATCAAAACACAATCCCATACATGGGTTATATTAAAAAAAACAACCAACATCATCCAACACAATGGTATGAAAACCCATAATCGATAACAATACAACCTTCGTACTAAACTTAAAAATTCCAACCATAGTTTCATCCAAACACAATCAACAACCAACATCTCAACACCAAATCTCATACAATAAATTCTAAAGCTATACCTACTATCAACACAACCAACAACATCCAAATAATCAAATACAACATAACCAATACACATATTAAAGTAACAAGTTTGGCATACCTTAGAGTGATTGGAAGACTGAGGAGATTGCTGGGTCGATATGGTAGTAGCCCGAGAAGATACCCTCTACCCATAACGTCGCTGAGTTGATTTTGGATTAGCCATTTACCAATTGAATGCATCATGATTCTGTTCACGCAGGAAATTCTCAGTATGGCCGCGGCGTGTTTTGTGATTCGAAATGGGGGCGTGCCAGAAAAGTTAACCTTACCACTTTTCAAGATGATTGGCTCGAAGCAAGCCAAACTGACTTCTAATTAGACGATTGTGTAAATGATTCGAATTGCCTCAATGAAGAGGACTTTTAATACTTAGGCAAATTAATGAATCACAATGAAAACAAAACAAAACAGAAAATAGAATGCGTCGAAGAAACCACATAATCATAAAATTACCTCCATTTCTGGTACAGCAACTCCACGACTTCTGTTAAAGCTCTTCAATGCAAGGGATGATTTAGAAGAAAGGATCCTAAAAGCTAAGTTACCTAAACTAAGTTACTTAAACTACGTAAAGGAAATTGAACATTTGAAACTGGATAAGGGAAATGATAAACTGGAAACTGTAACGTAAATGATAAACTGGAAATTGAGTAAATAGAATTACAAGCTTGAAAAGTAAAGGAAATTACAGCTTGAAGAGTAAAGGAAATGAAAATAAAGACAAGACACACGTAGAGTGTGATTGATTTGGTTGAGAAACCGGTGGTTGAGGAACCGTTTGCAATGAGGTCTCTTCCTCTATTTATAGACTTCAGAGTAACTATCACTGAATCTCTATTGGCTACTGCAATGCCATGTGGCTAAACTTGCATCTAAACTGCTCTTCAGACTTTTAACGAATCCTGTTACGCCATATGGCTAATTTTTTATCTTTGATAATCTCCAGATTTTCCTCCCAAGTTCAAATAACCGAACTTTAATTGCTCCAATCAGAGAAGCTCTCAAATAACTGCTGTGATTCGAAAAATGGATAACTGATGAACGGTTACCGGCAGTTATTCATTCAAATTTCAAATTCCTATTACGTAGGAACTTAAAAGCCATCAAATAGTTTGGCTTTCACATAAAAACTGTTTTTTGGTAGTTATATACTCTTATAATATTTGCAACTTTAAAATTTAATAATCTCCAGAGGAAAAAATTAAATTTATAAGAGTTTTGCCTCGAAGAGACGAAGTCAGTAACTGCTCTTGATAACCGTCTTTCTTCTTCAAGGCAAAAATAAAATATAAGATCTCATTCCACGTCATCGAATTGTTCCTACGTTGCTTCATTTCTTGGCATGCAAATATTAAGCGTAAACAGATTCTTATCATCATCACTTTTTTATCCAACAGGTGGGGTGGTCATAAGCCCATGTAGGAAGATATTATCTTCAATATATACATTAAATATCTCAGCTAGATAGTTCAGTTTCAATAAAATTTCACCAACATTTTCCTATATTTTTTCAAATACACTACTTAAACTAGGGTCATATTTGATGCCCTGTCTAACTATGTACCAAAAGAACAGGAGGATTAGCTACTGAGAATTTTCTTAAAATGGAACAAAGCACTTGAATTTTACTGTATCGGAGATTATGCATTCCTAAATTGTCCAAACAAACAATTCACCGGTCTGTTGTCTTGTTTCATGTGTGTTGTAGGAGAAGCATGGCTGAATTGAGATTATCCACGGCCGCTATTTTTCTTCTTCTTCATTCTTCTTTCTTCTTCTTCTTCTTCTTCTCACCAACAGCGAAGAGGGTTTGGGCTCAGAAGGTCAGCGAAGGGGTTAGGACATGATTGGAATTCTATTTTGGCACAATATATTCTTGAGGGCACAATGAGAAATATTAAAAAAATTAACAATTTTGCGAGGAAAGCTTTAAGATACCCACGTCAAAATATGGAATCGCTTTACGCCATATACCGTAATCCTATGCCACCTGTAATCATGGATTACGAGCTTTTTGTTCGCGCCAAACAAGATTCAGTAATGTGATGTAATGTGATTACACATTACATCCCATATTACAGGCTGACAACCGCTACCTTACTTCTTTGTTTTGGGTCTTAAATTTACATGAAATTAAAATCTTAAAGGCTTCTATTATTATAAGGTAAATCATAGATAGAATTATGTAAGGTGACCCTGCGTAAGGAAAATTATATTTCAGATTTCATAAAACTGACCATTGGATTAGACATACTTTTTATGAATTTCATGCTCACCAAAAATTGAAGCGATCAAACGGCCAAATTTTGAAAAAAGTCAATGTGAAATTTTTTATGAATTTTTATTCTTTAAAATGTCATTAGTTTTTTTCAATTTATTTTTTTCATAAACCGAATGTTAGACCACTATAATTTTTTGTGGGCATAAAATTCATAAGAAGTTAATCAAATACAATGGTTGATTTTTCAAATTTTATTTTGCAATTAATCCTATATGAAGATTGCCTTACACGACTTTGCATAAGGTGAACCTTATAATAGACTCCTTTTATTAATTAAATAAGTAATTATTTTTTAAATAAATAATAAGAAATACAATATATTATTATTGGATTTATAATTATATAACTTTTTTATTTGCTTGATATATGTAGACTTATATTTAATTAAATAAATATGACTATTAATAATAAGGGTTATATGGATATGCTAATATAATGTGCAGATGACATAACTATGCGTTAGGTGATCTCTGTAGGTTTAGTAACTAGACAGATTTTTAAAAACTAACCGTTGGATTAGATACTCCTCTTATGTATGTTATGTCTACCAAAACTCAATGTAATCCAATGGTCGGTTTTTAGAAACCTGACAGTGAAATATATGATGACATTTTATAGAACAAAGAAGTCACAATTTTTATAGCACATTTGTCAGAAAGCTACAGTTGGATCGTTGTGATTTTTGGAAAACATAAAATTTATGCAAATCTAACAGTTAATTTTTCAAAATATATTATGTAATCCGATCTAACCTATATGATATAAAGCTCACAATTAACTAAGAGATTTTTGAAAACGTCTTTCAATATATATATATATATATATATATATATATATATCATTAGGTCCAAAGATCTTTTTAACATAACAAAATATAAGATTTTGCAAATCTCAAAGATATCAAGGTATAGAGATGCTAATATAATTAAGGTGCATATGATGCAAATGCAAAGTTGCATCAGGACACCTCTGTTGGGGCAGTTGTAGAGCATATTTTGAAAAATCGTCTGTTTGATTACATTCCCCTCTTATGACTATCATGTCTATAAAAAATCAGGATGATCTAAAGGTCGGTTTTTGAAAAAAATCTTAGAATGGACAACTATAACTTTTTTGTTCTTCAAAATGTCACCAATTTTTTCACATTATATATTTTTAAAAACCAACCATTGGATCATTGAGATTTTTTGCATATATGACATTCATAAGTGGGGAATCTAATCTAACGGTCGGTTTTTCAAAATATGCATGCAGTTGCCTCAACAGAAGTCATCAAATGCAACTTTGCATCAAGTGCACCTAATATTAGCATCTCCAATCAAAGCATTAGATTGGATCTTATGGTATAAAGCTTTAAACTTGGGGACTTTTGGATAATTTTTTCTAATTATACACTCATAAAAATTATAAATTTTGGTGTATATATTGCAACGAAAATGAATGATGTAATAGGATGCATACCCTATTGCAACCAAACTACTTGATGCTATAAAGTATGGCGGGAATTTTTCTTTTTTTTTTAAAAAGAGCAAGTTTTTTAGTGGATTTTAAACTCTATTGCAACAAAGGATGCCGATGCTATAAACGGTTCTTCAATTACAACAAACCATGTCATTGCAATAAAAACTACACAAACTATCTACTGCAATGAAAAGAATATATTGATGTAATACTAAATAACTTATTACAACCAAATTTTCGATGCAATATAGTATGGCGATAATTTAAAAAATGTAGGGAGATTTTGACTGGTGTTAGGCGCTATTGCAACAAGAGATTCTGATGCTATAAACTGTTATTCTATTACAACAAAATATATCGTTGCAATACAAACTAACTACTGCAACGAGAATGATTGATGCAATACTAAATAATGTATTGCAACCAAATTTTCGATGCAATATAGTATGGGGGGAATTAAAAAAATGAAGGGAGTTTTTGATAGGTGTTAGGCGCTATTGCAACAAGAGATCTCGATACTATAAACGATTATTCTATTACAACAACATATATCGTTGCAATACAAACTACCTACTGCATCGAGCAGCATGGATGCAATACTAAACAACCTATTGCAACAACATTTTTGATGCAATAAAGTATGGCAGGATTTAAAAAATGGAGGGAGTTTTTTTGGGGGAAAGTAAACGCTATTGCAACAATCGATGTAGTTGCTATAAACTATTATTTGATTACAACAAAATGTATCGTTGAAATAAAAACTATAAAAAATACCTGTTGCAACATAATGGATTGATGCAATACAAAATAATCTATTGCAACACAGTAGTTGATGCGATAGTGTATGGCGGGAATTAAAAAAATGGCGGGAGTTTTTTTGGAGGGAATTAAATGCTATTGCAACAAGCTATGCCAATGCAATAAATGATTCATCGATTACAACACAATATATTGTTGCAATAATGTTGTTACCGCATCTAATTTATCACATGTGGTAATAAATTGTGTAATGCAACGACAAAGTATATGTTATTGCAACTCCAATTTGGTGAGGTAAAATAAATTCACTTTTTAAGTAACTATTGCAACGACAATAGCATGGTTATCGCAATAACTTGTTTATTGCCACTATATTTTTTACCGTTGCAATAATTCTCATTGCAATGAGGGTATTTTCTTGTAGTGCAAAGATGGTCAATATACAGTCCGATCGGGTTACCATGTGGCTATGAATCTAGAGTATTTGCAAGATGGCAAGGGTACCAATTGTTGTGGTGAGGCTAGTAGGGTGGGAGAGGACAATCAAAACAGGAAGACTCTTTAGGCATTGAAGATTCCAGGGAAAAAAAAAAACACTTTATGTGGAAATGTGGGAGTTATACCCTTGCTGTACGATGTGGATGAGAACTTAGCAAAAAAAAAGGTTAGCAAATGTGAATGATGATCGCTACTATTTCTGTTATATATGATGAGATGTAAACAATGATTCACAAGTTATTTTGGTGTAACTTGGTGAAGTTGATCTCGTGGAGTAGCCATTTTCAAGTTGATATAGAGCAGTTGGGAGGTTAAACTTTCTTCTTGGTATGGCATGAATTATTGGAATGTTGGAAATAGACTTGTACTAGAAGTGGATCAAGCTAGCTAGCGGCATTCATCTTATGGAGAATTTGGAAGACACGAAATGATCTGGTGTTGAATGGAAAATCTTGGCTGTTGGCCCAAAATATACTCTAGAGGGGGGTGAATAGAGTATTGGCAATTTAAAAACTGGTTTATAAATGGGATAGAATGTTTTTGAAAACTCAAACTTTTGATAACTAGAATGCAAGATTAAATCTCAACTTAGCAAAATATATAAAGCAAGTAAATAAATTTAAATGCAAGAGATAAAGTTAGAGAGATTCAAACACAAGGATTTTAAGGTGGTTCGGTCTCCGCCTAAGTCCACGCCTCAAGATCTCTGTCTCGATGATTAATCCACTATCAATCTCACTTCCGGTGGAGATTCAAACCTTTACACAGCCTTCTTTCACAGTGGAAGACTCTCACCAAACAAGATTTATACAAAACCTTAAACTCACAAGAAATACAAGTGAACATGGATGACCACCAATATGATTCCCAACAACACTGAGAATACATCAAATAAGCTCTCAATAATATCTCTCATAGATTTAAACTAATTTGCTCATAGAGAGAAATACAGGAATTGAATCACTCAAGAATGATGAAAAGTTGTAAGCTACAATAGTGTATCTGATTGGATGTGCAATTAAGCTTCATAGCAAGTGTATTTATAGCCTTAGAAATCAGCTATACGTTGGAGCATTTAGGAGGAGCGTCTTGGCAATCTGCAGATTCAAACTGGTTTGAAAAATGAAACAAAATCGTTTGGAGGTGTAGCCATATTTGAATCAGCATTCACAATGTCAACATGTAAAAAATCAATTTTAGTACAAAAAATAATTTTCGTCAACAGTATCAAAAATTGATCTATCGAGTAGGGTATTATATACCACGTATAAAAGCTCCCTTAAGGCTGTGCTCAGTTAATGAGTGTATAGGGATCAATTACCGCCGAAAATTATTTTGAAAATCTCATTATATCAAAAATTCATTTTTTCATACTTAGCCAAATTTTTCATAGGGAAAAATAGTTTTTCTGGGAATAGTAACATCTTCAACACTTGAGCCTCCAATTCATGGATTTTGTTGTCCATTTGTTTGCTCCTGTCTTTCTTGAAATTCTGTTTTACAATTTTAACATTTAAGCACAAGATATTTGGATAACGTAGCGGCAAATATTTGTTATCATTGAAACCATGTAACATATGCTGGATTGGAACCATTTAGGCTAACAATCTCCCCCTTTTTGATGATGACAAACAATTATGTAAAATTTGTAATATAGCCAAGACAAAACAACAATTTCAAGGCAATAATTTTACCATATACATATTTCTCCCCCTTTTGTCGTCAACAAAAAGCGGTGAGCAAGTGCAAGAAAAATATTCAATACAAAAAGATAATATTTCCACAGTGTAAACCTTGAACTGAGACATCAATGTTTAAAGCTAGACGGACCTATGAAGCTTCATTCCATGATAGAGTAGCGAACTTCATTATCGTCGAACGATGAAGTGTTAGCTGATATCTTATGCTCTTGACAAAGAGTTGCAAGCCAACTGAAGTTATGACTGAAGAGAATGTTCTGAAAGATATTTTCTTTGTCATCGGTTGAGGAATTTTGGCTAAATCTTTTCATTCCAAAAAATATGTATTAGAATATGAAAGGCTTGAAGATGTACTTTGAGGATGCATCTCATACTCTTTTACATATTTTTGTATGCCAAACGGAATCAACCTCAAAAGAATATGTTCTTGAATATGGAACGGACAATCTAGAAATGGCTATAATTGAAAACCTCCCTCAAATGTAATTAGCAGAGATGTATAGTTATCTCATGACAAATTATATTTAAGGGACCTAGACTGTGATCCATACCCATGAGATTAGCAGAAATCTATAGTTACTAAGAAAGAACAAGTCGCCGATAGAGACGATTTCTCCATGGATGGCAGAGAGTTCTTAGTATGATTCGGTTGCAGAGCTAACCTTCATTGAGCTTTTGCTCAAGAAGATTAAGGAATCGACGGGAAGTGTTGCTATTGACTGGATCGATTTCAAGTTCCTTTCCGATTCTTTTCTTTAGTCTCTTTATAAAACCCTCTCTTCAGCAATTATTTGTGTGAAGAAAAAGAGAGAGAGCGAGATCCACTTATCACGGAGGGTGTCGGCCTGCCGACACTCTTAGAAATTCTTGTGTGTAAATGATCTCATGGTGCAACCGGGTATTTTGCATCCTAATCGTTCAAATAGAATATTAATAACAATGATGATAATAGGTGGAATGATGATGATGATTAATCTTTGATGTTCTCAAGGAGATGAGGAAAGTAAAGTTTGGGTCAACGAACACTGTATAAAAGAGGAACTCTTAGTACAACTCATTTAGCCATGATATATGACAGAAGAGAGTGAGCATTCAATAGCGTTTCTCATGAAGGCTGCTATAGGGAAGCTTGTTGGCTGCTTGCTGGTGGCTTTGTAAATGGACATGAAGAAAAGTGATATTGTTTCTACTATCACAAGTGACAGTGGAGACAGAAGTCATCACAATTCTTAGATATGTGATGAGAAAAAATCATGCTTATGAGAAACATGATCAAAGAAAGCTGAGCTTTTGAGGTGTCTGAGAATAGAACAAATAGGATCAAGCCAAAACATTTGATGTAAGCTCTATGTATGAAAGAAAATGAGAAAAATATTCATGAATCAAGACATAATGCTGAATTTTGAAAAAAAAAATCGAGAATCAAAAGATGAGATTGAGATTTGAGTGAGTAAAATGAAGGAAGAAGCTCAAATTTATAAGAAAAAAGAATCACGTGTATGGACAAAAAATTCAAATTGATTTGAAATTTTTGAAATACAAAATCTGACAAAGCTGTTGAAAAACGTCCGTGCGTTTGAAAAAATTGGATTTTTCTTTTGAAAATCTCTAAATTTTCTAAAAAGATGTGATTTCGTTTGAAAAAAGAACCAGATTTCACGCTGAAAAGTCGGCTGGTATAGTAGTGATTGCTGGATTTTAACCATTTCATAAATCTCAGATGAATTCAAGATTTTCAATCATTCAAAAAAAATTTCAACTTTCTGAATTGTGATTTCATCTTTTCTGAGCTTGTTCAATGGCTTCCCAATGTTCTCACAACATTCCTGACTTGAATGAACCAAGGGTGGCTTATACTCGTCCTATCATTGTTCCTCGAGATAACAGATTTTCCCAAAGGTCGGATATAGATGCTGTGAACGAGTCCATGACCCTTTGTATAAAGGCTACCCATTCAGTGGCCAATATGGCCCAGCGCATGCGAGCTAGAATGACTGATGTTGAGCGATTAACGATTCAAGTTCAAGTTCTACAACAGTTAATTGCTGGGATGATGAAGAAGAAGAATAGGATCTTGAAGAAGGAGAATACAGATTTAAAATTTCTAATGGATTCATATGCCAAGGAGTTGGATCCAAGGCTTAAAAAGCTAGAACAATATAATGACCAGATTCAAGGAACTCAAGAGAAGCTTTTGGTTGAAGTCCAAAAGATTTATGAAGCAACTCCTTCTTCTCGAGATCGCCCCGCAAAAAGTGTATAAAAAAAATTTGAGAAATGCAATTTTTTTTTATTTAAAATGCAAATTTATATATATATATATACACACACACACACATATAAATTGAGACATGCTCCCCCTCAACAAATGCATACATAAAGTGTAGTAGGAAGATCATGTAATGTCCAAGGGTCTACACATACCAAGATCACGTCGAATAGTGCAAAAACGATCCTCATTGAGAGGTTTCGTTAAGATGTCTGCCAATTGATGGTCTGTGCCTACAAATTCAAGTTCAACATCTCCTCTTTGCACATGGTCTCTTATGAAATGGTGCCTAATTTCAACGTGTTTGTGCGTGAGTGCAAACATGGATTTTTAGAAATATTGATAGCACTAGTGTTGTCACATCTAATGGGGATGTGATCAAGTGTGACCTTAAAGTCCTCAAGTTGTTGTTTCATATACAAGATTTGAGCACAACAACTTCCTGCTACAATATATTCAGCCTCGGTTGTGGAAAGAGATATCGAAGTTTGTTTCTTGCTAAACCAATAGACAAGCGCGTGGCCAAGAAAATGACAAGTGCCACTAGTACTCTTCCTACTGGTTTTACAACCGGCAAAATCAGCATCCGAATAACTTACAATAACAAAAGGAACATGCTTAGGGTAAAATAATCCTAAATCACATGTACCAATCAAATATTTGAAAATACGTTAAACGGCAAGCAAGTGAGATTCCATAGGATTAGCTTGAAAGCGAGCACACAAGCATACACTAAACATGATATCTGGTCTACTAGCGGTTAAGTAAAGTAAACTACCAATCATACCTCGATAAAGCTTTTGGTCTACTTTCTTACCATGTTCATCACCATCAAGCTTTGTTGAAGTACTCATAGGAGTGGGGCTTGGCTTAGCGTTTTCCATACCAAATTTCTTCAACATGTCCTTTACATATTTGGCTTGATTGATGAAGATGTCATTTTGAGTTTGCTTGATTTGAAGTCCAAGGAAGAAAATCAATTCTCCCATCATGCTCATCTCAAATTCATCTTGCATACATGTAGCAAACTCATTGCATAAAGCTTCATTAGTAGCTCCGAATATAATGTCATCAACGTATATTTGCACTATAAGCATATCACTATTTATAATCTTAATGAAAATAGTAGTGTCAATTTTGCCTCTAATGAAACCATTATTAAGCAAAAATCCACTTAACCTTTCATACCATGCTCTTGGTGCTTGCTTGAGTCCATAAAGAGCTTTTGAAAGTTTATAAACATGATTGTGCAAATTGTGATTTTCAAAATCGGGAGGTTGTTCAACATATACTTCCTTCGAAATATAACCATTTAAAAATGCACTTTTCACATCCATTTGATAAAGTTTGAAATCTTTTTGGCAAGCAAATGCAAGTAGCATGCGGATGGCTTCTAATCTAGCAACCGGTGCATATGTTTCATCATAATCAATGTCTTCTTGTTGGTTATAGCCTTGGACAACAAGTCTTGCTTTGTTTCTGACTACATTACCATTCTCATCCTTTTTATTTCGAAAAACCCATTTAGTACTAATGGTGGAATGGTTATGTGGTCTAGGAACAAGTTCCCAAACTTTGTTTCTTTCAAATTGATTAAGCTCTTCTTGCATAGCTATAATCCAACTTTCATCGTTTTCGGCCTCATTAAAGTTTTTAGGCTCAATTTGAGAAACAAATGCAATATGATTGCAACCATCTCTAAGATTTGAACGAGTACTCACCTTGCGTGAAGGATCACCAATTATTTGATCAATTGGATGATTCCTCACAAATTTCCAAGCTTTTAGCAACTCTTGAGGTTCATTTGAAGGTTCCATCTTTTCATTTGAAGAGTTCTCCTTAGGTTGCTCTTGGGGTGCATCATTTGGTGTAAAATCACCAATGTTGAGCTTGCCAAGCTCTTCATTTGTATTTGATAGCATTTTACTGTTTTCATCCTCATCAACAACAATCTTAGGAGAGAAAGGATTAGATTCATCAAATACAACATGCATAGATTCTTGCACGGTTAGAGTACGTCTATTATAAACACGATATGTTTTACTATTAGTTGAATAACCAATAAAGATGCCCACATCGGATTTAGATTCAAATTTTGCAAGATAATCTTTATCATTTAAAATAAAACATTTAGATCCAAAAACTTTAAATAACTAATATTTGGTTTTCGACCTTTCCATAGCTCATAAGGAGTTTTGGCTAGAATAGGTCTAATAACCACTCTATTTCCCACATAGCAAGCGGTGCTAACCGCTTCCGCCCAAAAGGTTCTAGGAATTTTATGTTTATTAAGCATGGTTCTACCCATCTCTTGTAATAAACGATTCTTCCTTTCAACCACTCCACTTTGTTGTGGAGTTCTGGAAGCTGAAAAATTATGTGAGTATCCTTGTTCATCACAAAAATTTTCGATGTCTTGGTTTTTAAATTCTCTACCTCTATCACTTCTCACACAATGATGGAGTGACCTTGTTCTTTTTCAATTCTTTTGCATAATTTAATAAATTCGTCACTAGCATCACTCTTGTGAGCAAGGAATAAAACCCATATATATCTTGAATAGTCATCAACTAAAACAAAGGCATAGAGTTTACCACCAAGACTTTCTACATCATTTGGTCCAAACAAATCGAGATGTAACAACTCCAAAGGCCTAGATGTAGATATATGCACTTTGGGTTTAAAACTAACTTTGATTTGTTTTCCAAATTGGCATGCATCACAAACTTTATCTTTTGAAAATTTTGATTTGGGCAAGCCTAAAACAAGTTCATTTCTAGAAAGCTTTTGGATTAAATCCATATTAGCATGCCAAGTCTTCTATACCATAGCCAATTTGTTTCTTGTAGAGCCGAAAAACATGTTACATCTTGAGATGCTAAATCTTCAAAACTTGTGATGTAAACATTTCCAAAACGATTTGCAACAATGATATTGTTTTTGTTTTTATCCAAAACATTACAAGAATTTGAAGTAAAATTTACATAATAACCATTATCACATAATTGATTAATGCTAAGCAAGTTATGTTTTAAATCACCAACAAGCAATACATTGTCAATTGTAATAGAGCCATTACCAATCTTACCTTTACCAATAATTTTACCTTTGCTATCATCACCAAAGATTACATAGCCACCATCCTTGTGAGTGAGGGAGATGAATTTTGCTTTATCTCCGGTCATATGCCTTGAACATCCACTATCCAAATACCATTGATCCTTTTTATGAATGGATTTCAAACACACCTCATTTTCATCGTCTTTTGCTACGAGGCAATGCTCCTCAATGTTGGCATATAGACAAAAGTTTGCAATCTCTTCTTGGATATCTTCTTCATCACTTTTTGTATCTTCAATAAGATCATCCCAAGTTGATGTATGGCTGCCATGGCTTTGCTTTTACCTCTCTAATCAAAGGTTCTCCTTCCATCATTTCTAAAGGTGTTGGAATTGTTGTTGGTCTTACTTGGACAATGGGCAATTGTATGACCTAGCTTTTTGCAATTGAAACATCTACCATCATTGTTGCTAGTATGTCTCTCATTGCTTTGTCTTGATTGATTTTTGTTCCTCCTTAGAAAGGTCTGGAATTTCCTTGTCATAAGGGACATGACTTCTTCATCTTCTTTGGTGAAGTCATTATCTTCGTCTTCTTCAAGAGTTGAAGATTGAAGAGCTAGTGTTCTTTTCACTTGAGCATTTATCTTCTCATTTTGGATGGCCTCTAATTCCTTCTTCATTGCCGTTTCATGAGTAATGAGAGAACCTAAAAGCTCATCAATGTCCAACTCTTCAATGTCTTTTGCTTCTAAAATGGCGAGGACCTTTGGATTCCATGAGGTTGGTAGAGAATTGAGTAACTTTGAAATAATGTCGTCATTAGGATAAACTTTTCCTAAAGCCTTCAATTCATTCAAAAGATTAGTAAAACGAGTAAACATATCACGAACTTTTTCACCTTCATTCATTTTAAATAACTCAAAATCTTGCTTAAGCATTAGAGCTTTGGAGCACTTAACTTGCTTGGTACCTTCGTAGGTGACCTCGAGCTTTCTCCAAATTTCTTGTGCGGTAGCACAAGCTGAATCTCTATTGTATTCACTCTCATTTAGAGCACAATACAAGACAGTTTTAGCCTTTGAATTAATTTGAAGAATTCTCATGTCCTGGTCGTTCCAATCATCCATAGTTTTGGGAATTTCTTTCCCATTTTCATCTATGTTGAAAACTTTTTTATTTCCTTGAACAATAACTTTCCAAATTCTTAGTTCATAGGATTCAATCCAGTTTTGCATTCTATTTTTCCAAAAACCATAATTTTCATCATCAAAGAGTGGAGGTCGGTCGGGGTTTGTTCCCATTTGGTTTGCCATTGATCTTTAGCTCAACAAACAATATAATGAGCACTTGCTCTGATACCAATTATTGGCCCAAAATATACTCTAGAGGGGGAGTGAATAGAGTATTGGAAATTTAAAAACTGGTTTATAAATGGGATATAGTGTTTTTGAAAACTCATACTTTTGATAACTAGAATGCAAGATTAAATCTCAACTCAGCAAAATATATAAAGCAAGTAAATAAATTTAAATGTAAGAGATAAAGTTAGAGAGATTCAAACACAAGGATTTTAACGTGGTTCGGTCTCCGCCTAAGTCCACGCCTCAAGATCTCCGTATCGAGGATTAATCCACTATCAATCTCACTTCCGGTGGAGATTCAAACCTTTACACAGCCTTCTTTCACAGTGGAAGACTCTCACCAAACAAGGTTTATACAAAACCTTAAACTCACAAGAAATACAAGTGAATATGGATGACCACCAATATGATTCTCAACAACACTGAGAATACATCAAATAAGCTCTCAATAATATCTCTCAAAGATTTAAACTAATTTGCTCATAGAGAGAAATACAGGAATTGAATCACTCAAGAATGATGAACACTTGTAAGCTACAATAGTGTATCTGATTGGATGTGCAATTAAGCTTCATGGCAAGTGTATTTATAGCCTTAGAAATCAGCTATACGTTGGAGCGTTTAGGAGGAGCGTCTTGGAAATCTGCAGATTCAAACTGGTTTGAAAAATGAAACAAAACCGTTTGGAGGTGCAGCCATATTTGAATCAGCATTCACAATGTCAAATGTTTCAGCAGCAGCTTTGACAATTACTCCAACAGCATCCTGTCAACTATTCCTGCAGAATACTTATTTACATATAAACATTTAAGTAAATGGTTGCATTTTACTTTCAATTATTTTTACTTTCATTTACTTAAGTTTACAATGTAAATAAGGAAGTACCCCCCATTTGGATTCAATGGAAAATACTAGCAAATCAAATTCCCAATAAATCAAAATGTAAAAAAATTAATTTTAGACAAAAAATAATTTTCGTCAACAGTATCAAAAATTGATCTATCGAGTAGGGTATTATATACCACGTATAAAAGCTCCCTTAAGGCTGTACTCAGTTAATGAGTGTATAGGGATCAATTACCGCTGAAAATTATTTTGAAAATCTCATTATATCAAAAATTCATTTTTTCATACTTAGCCAAATTTTTCATAGGGAAAAATAGTTTTTTTGGGACTAGTAACATCTTCAACACTTGAGCCTCCAATTTATGGATTTTGTTGTCCATTTGTTTGCTCCTGTCTTTCTTGAAATTATGTCTTACAATTTTAATATTTAAGCACAAGATATTTGGATAACGCAGCGGCAAATGTTTGTTATCATTGAAACCATATAACATATGCTGGATTGGAACCATTTAGGCTAACATTAGCGTTCCTATGATTTGTGGTTAGTAAAACTTCTTGTGATTTAGAGGATTTTGAACAGGCTGCCTTTGAGGGTTAAATTCGGGATTTGCAACATAGCTTGGACAACAATTCTACCACGGTTCCAGAACTCAGATGAAACCCTCCTATTGCTGCATGGGTTAAGGTGAATCTTGATGGTGCTTGGTCTCAAGATAAACAAATGGGGGGTTTTGGGATTGTTATTAGGGATCATGAGGGGCATTTTTTGGCAGATATGGTGAAGCACTTGGACAATATGGTGAGTGCCGCGTGATCAGCCCAAACAAGGGAGGTTAATTCCTTGTTTATGATTAAGATTTAAATTTATAAAAGTACTCGTGCTAATAACCTCAATTCGTTGAAAAGTGATTTTTGCACGGGTGTCGATTCGCAGGGACTAAAGGCTAAGTTATTAAAAACTATTATGAATTCGATTCTAGTTACCAAACGATTTCTAGATTGATGATTTGGTTGTTTGTTTAAACTAACGGAAATAAACAATTGATTAAAACAGTAAAAGAGAACCTTGGGTTTTCGAATCCACTTTAGTTAGGAAATTACCATGCATACAATTATAGTTAAGATTTCGCAATCGTTTATGAACGGTGATGATATAAACTAGAAGAATAAACCATCAAATATATTATACCTATGTTCACTTAGTAAGATTCATCCAAACAAGACATAACCTGTCAAACGAAGCATGCACAGGTTATCCAAATGAGGTATAAACAGACTATATGGACCTAGGCATATTCGATCAATACCATTGCACAACTAATATGATTGAAATCACAGAAAACATTCATATTCAAAAGATATATCATTAAAAGAACGAATTGCAAAAGAAGACAATCTCTCAGAGTTGTACAATTGTCATAAACTATTACAAAACACAAAACTCTAATTAATACATAGTAAAACCACTAACCAAGCTTCATCTACACCCAAGGAAAGGAGTCTAGCTGCTCATGATCGGAGCTGAATCATCGGAGGTCTTCATTCCTTCCATGTGCAACCAATAATCTAAGGTAATGGGTAATGGAGAAGAGAGAGAATTGAATGGAGGCTGTGAGTGAATTCCAGAGAAGAGGGAACCCTTCTTCAGTCCCGAAAAGATGTTTAAATAGGGTGGGAAGCTTTCCAAGTCGGGCCCCCTCGATTTCCCATACCAGGAGTTATTAAATCAGAGTTCTAAACCAAATAGGAAACTACCAGAGCTCCTCCCTATCGATAGGCTAGTGACCCTATCAATAGGACTAGTGCCCTATCAATAAGTGAAGTATGCAGTCTCCACTTTTCTGCAGTTCTTTAGTCCTGAGGAGTACCCAATCGATAGGCATAGTGCCCTATCGATAGGCTTGAGATAAATCTGCATTTTCTCCTTGTTTTTGCTGCTTTTCTTGCTCGGTGATCATCCTGGCATGGTACCTTTGATCCACTTTATTCAAGTACTCTCTTTGAGGTTGCTAAACTTGGTTTTTGGGTGAAATAACCTACAAGAGACAAAAATACACATAAGACCAAAAACTAACCAAAGCAAAGTACTTACATTAAAAAAACACTCGAAATTAGCCTCCGAATGCTGTAAAACGAAGCTTGATTGCGGTGCAATCACACCCTCCAACTTTGACTTTGCTAGTCCCTAGCAAACACTGAAACAAAGAAAGCTAAAAACAACAAAAAGTCAAACTATCAAAGAAAACAAACTAAGTAAAATCCACTTTCGCAGGGAATCGCGATTGCATTTAGCGTATGCAATAAGCCTTTAAACCCCTAGGTTCCCCCTAGTGGACGAGTTGTAGTCTCGTGAGAGTTTGCAGAAATGACACCCACAAACATGATATTGACTCAAAACATTGCCAATAGTTAATTTTGTAATAAAATAGAGCCTCCGGGAATAATATCTAACACATTGAATAGTTCTTCCTTGTTGCTTGGTGACCATTTGTCCGATCTTGGGTCTTTTGAACCTACTGGAAGTATTGCTTTCCAAACTCTCACTTGGAAAAGGCCTTGTAACTAACCCTTTTGTTGCAAGCCTTTACCATTTTCTTTCTTCTTTTTTTTGGACTTTGATTGAATTTAAAGCCCTTAGTTTTTCTTCAGTTAAATTTTCTAACTCCACAAGCATTGCCTCATTATAGTCTTGAGGCATAAGATTATTTTAAAAGGCTACCCTCAGTAAAGGCACTATTACCTCTATGGGAAAAACTATATCATGACCAGAGGTAAAAGTATAAAGAGTTGTCCTAATGTTCTCTTTAAAAGAAGTTCAATAGGCACATAACACTCAATAAAGATCTTTGAAGGCTACTCTCTGTATATATAGGCACTCATTATATTCTTGAGACAAAAGATCATTTTGAAATACTACCCTTAGTAAAGGTACTATTGCCTCTATGGGCAAAACTGTATCATGGCCAGAAGTAAGAGCATAAGGAGTTGTCCTAAAGCTCTCTTTGTAAGAAGTTCTATGGGCAAATAACACTTTTGACAATTAAGTATGTCAAGACCTTGGATTTGCATTCGACATTTTTGATAAGATGGTCTTCAAGGTCTTATTCACAGCTTTAACTTGACCATTGGCGTGTGCATTGTAAGGGGTGGAATTAGTTAGCTTAATTCCATTATCCCTAGAAAATGTTTTAACTTAATCATCGACAAAAGCTTTTGCATAATCAGTGATATCTATAGTTTTTGGAAGGCCAAATCTATGAACAATGTGCACCTTTATAAACTTGATCACAGCCTCCTAATTCACCACCTTCATGGGGTTAGAATCTACCCACTTGGTAAAGCAATTCGTTTCTACAATTATGATACAATTATGAACCCATGTAAGGCAAATGATAGTGGAAAGACCTTTCCTATCACATCAATAGGGGCTTTATTGTATAATTTAACTCGTTTGCCAGAACATATATACTGCACTTGGCCATGCCTTTGACAAGGTTATATACTGCACTTGGCCATGCCTTTGACAAGGTTAACACCCTTTGGCAAAGTCTATACAATCTTCAAGAATTGTTGGCCAGTGTTTACCACAAAAATAACCACCAATTGTGAGTTGTCATGTGGCGTGGAAGTTAGTGTGTTAGTGGCTACTAACCATTTTGTTAGTGGGCCACTAATTTAAATTAGTGGGGAGTTACTCAAGAAAGTGGACCACTAACGTAATGAGTGGGGGGTTAATTAAAGAAAGTGGCTAATTTAATTGGTGGATGGTTATGCCACGTGTCAAGCAAAGATGAAGTCTTGAAAAGTTAGTGGGTGGTTATGCCACATGTCAAGCAAGGATTAAGTCTAATTTGGTTAATGGGACATATGGCAATTATTTAGACACCATGTGGGAAGTTACAAAGTAGTGGAGCACTACTTTATGAGCACAAAGTGGGCAGTTTACATGGCTGGCTAGACCTTCCGTAGCCTATATATACCCCAATCAAAGAGCAAACAAAGGACAACTCCAACTCCAAAAATCAGCGCAATGCTCAAGTCATTCTAGTAGATTTTTAGGCATTTCTCTTAGCAAGCAAGCTCCTTTTCAATTTTATTTCAAGCATCCTTAGTTTAGTTCAAGCATTTTTCCAATTTCAATCCGTAGTTGTTCGAGTTTCAAGCATTTCTACTTCAAGCAAGCATCGCATTTCAATTTTCAAGCACATTTCAATTTCAAGTATGTCGATTTCCATTTCTAGCGTTGTAATCTCAAGCAATGTAAGTATTTCTCTTTTTAGTGCATTTCCAATTTCATTCCAAGCAAGTTGATCTATTTGATTACGATGTACGAATCGGATTTTCCTTTTTATTAGACATTCAACACTATAACCCAAGAGGATCAACTTCTAATTTTAGCCAATCGCCTGATTTCCATTCCAATTCCAAAGTGACCGACTAGGCATTTAGGACCTTTCCTAGATTCTCGGCCTAGAAGGTGCTAGAGGTCGTGTTCACACGGTCTTTAGACTTTTTGAGCCCTGGCACGCCCGCGCACGAAGGCCTTTCTGCACAAGGCCTCGGACCGTCGTTTTCACCGGGAACAGCCAGTAATAACCACGCCTCCAGATTATCAAGCGCATTTTAATTAACTCCTACTTGGTGTGCACAACAAATCCCCTTGTGTTTTTCTTCCATGATTAGTGTGATAACTCTATTTTCTTTCCTAATATGAAATAGTATTTTTAGTATGGTTGTTTGGAATTAGTTGTGATTAGTACTAATTAACCTTGATTAATATAATTAAGTAAGATTAGGAGCAACTAATCTTGATCAAGAACGACTAAACATGCTCATGTCTATAATTAACCTTGATTATCATAATTAATTAAGATTATGAACAATTAAGATTCTTGATCAAAGATATTGACTAAGCTTGCTTATAGTTAATTAATAATAGGAAGCATGAGGTGGCAAGTTTATGGAGTATTTGGCTCAAGCAAGGAAGAGGTTCAAAGTAATATGCGTGGCATATCATGAGGTGGACAACGTTTCTAGTAAATTGGTACAAAGTAAGCATGAGGTGGCCAACTTAAGTGTGAGGTGGCAACCGAAAGGATAGATTAGTGGCATCTTTTCAAGCATAGGTATACTATTTATTTTCTTTAGGGCCGGAAAAATCAATCCAAATCCATTTACATGTCTAAACTAATTTAGTATTAATGGGTATGAGTTGGTACTTTTTAATAAATGAGTCATAATTGGGCCATCCAACTAAATCCATTTATAATTGGATTGGACTGGGTACCCAACAAAACTACTATATGTATGAATCTGGATCGGTCATTCACCAGCCGTTCAATTGTTTTCTTAATGGTTGGCGTGACTGCCTCATGCTGAGTAGCAGACTATCACTAGATGGTAACCCAAGTTAGTTTACAAAACTAGAGTGTGTGTGTATATATATATATATATATGGATTATTTTATAAGGTCCACTTTATACAAAAATAAAATTGTGTAAGGTGACCTGACTAAAGTCAATTGCAATAGAGATTTTGAAAAGCTGATCGTTGGATTAGATAAAATACTTATCAATTTTATGCTTGAAAAAAATCATAGTAATCTAACGGTCAATTTCTGAAAAAACTTACTGGGAAAATAATGATGATATTTTGAAAAGCAAAAGAGTCACAATTTTTCAAAGTGACATTTCTCAGAAACCAACCATTAGATGACTATGGTGAGCATAAAATTCATAAGAAGTTAATCTAATCCAACATTCAGTTTTACAAAATCTTTTTTGCAATTAGCTCTAGGTAGATTTTGAGTAAGGTGACATCTTTTATACATATAAGAGTAAGATCTCTTGATTTGGAATCCGTGTCTACTAGAGGCTTCATACGATCAGTTCAAGATAAAAGCAGAGTGTATGAAGCCTCTAGCAGACACGGATTCCAAATCAAGGGATCTTACTCTTATATTTGAAGTAAGTTGTTCTTTCATTTCACAATTTCTTTGATTGACAATTTTTTTGGTTGCTGAGAAAATAAAGGAAACGGAAACAAAATAAGATTTTGAATCTTATGTTTTATATTATTTTGACTTCTGAAAAATTAAAAGACACATTTCAACTAAGCCATAGGCCATATTGTTGTATTAGGCTCAGGAGTGTGCAGGTCCTTGTTTGCGTTGGGGGTCAAATTATGAAGAATCTAAGATTGACAAATATGATTTTTTATTCTTGCCTATACTTTCTCAAGTTTATGGAGAGAGAGAGAGAGAGAGAGAAATGGGTTTGTGGATTGGGTTAGTTCGACCCATGATATATGGGTTGGGTTAGGACATTCTAACAGTTAAATGGGTCATATAAATGGGTAATGAGTATTTTGTGGCCCAACCCATTTAAACTCAACACATACCCACCCATTTGAATTGCCACCCCTAATATTCTTCCCCATGCATGTGTGGACAGTTGTCTATATGCATCCCAAGCCTAATGACCTATAAATAGTAGCTCTTTGGTGACCTTAGAATCCGTTCTTCTCTTGTACTTTTTTGGGGGCAAGTTGGTGGGATGCTTAGAGAGAATTGTTGATAAATAAAGCGAGAATTGAACTTGTGAGAGAGAAGAGAAAAAAAGAGCCGAGAGGAAGAGAGGGTGCTTGAGAATTTGTAAAGGCTAAAATTATTATGTTTCTCATCTATTTGAGGTAGGGATTAAATTCTTATACAGTGAATGATGCCTATTTTGATCAAATATGATGTTGAAATTATTTGATGCTAGTTGATATCATTAATTATTTGAGGAATTAATCGATATTGTTAATGTGATGATATTGTAGTGACAAATTTAGAATTTGTAATATTTTTTGTTTTTTACTATAAATTTGTAATGTTGCATGTGATATTTAAAACTTCATGAGTTATTGCGTAGGAATTATTTTTTTCCTACTGGGCGGTTGTAGCTCACCCTAATACTTTTCAGTTATTTTTCGTTCGTGGTTCGTAGTTAACGAGTGAGCAAGGATTCAATACATTATTTCAATTACCTTATAAAGTTGTATTTTGAGACTAACAATATTGAGAAATTAAGTGTATATTTATAGTGTAATTGAGGGGTGTGACAATTACCATAGCCTTTGACTTGCTAATGCATTTCGAAAGCAGACCAATCTCGGTCTTTTTGGAGTTAATAGTTGTTGTTTACGCACTAAAAACATGGAAATCCTATTTGCACAATGAGAACATTAAGGTCTTCTCAAATCATAAAAGTTTGAAGTATATCTTTATGCAGAGGGATTTGAACATGAGGCAATATATGCAGATGGATAGAACATTTGGATGACTATAATTTCGCACTTCACTATCATCCTTAATTGAAAAGAAAATGTTATTGCCAATGCTCTGAGTAGGAAGTCTCATGCTTAAACGAACAATTTAGCTATATGCATACCAATGTATGAGGCATCTGGAGTTTCGAGAGGGAGACTATGTTTTTCTGAAGGTGCATGTCACCTAGAAAGGGATTATTCAATTTTGGGAGAAAGGAAAGTTCACACCAAAATATGTGGATTTGAGCAGTGGCTTATAAATTGGTGTTACCACCATAGTTTATGGATTTGCATGATGTCTTTCACATTTCATTCTT
The DNA here is from genome assembly GCA_017140935.1 of Hamamelis virginiana. Classification (NCBI taxonomy): domain Eukaryota; kingdom Viridiplantae; phylum Streptophyta; class Magnoliopsida; order Saxifragales; family Hamamelidaceae; genus Hamamelis; species Hamamelis virginiana. The sequence goes on from JAESVK010000136.1 coordinate 1,296,931, forward strand.
AGAAAGTATGAAACAAATCCGTCTCATGTTCTTAACGTACCAGGCATAGAACTTAAAGAAGATATCTCGTATGTGGATTATCCAAGCCAGATTTTGGAAACTCAAAGATATGTTTTGCAGAACAGTGCCATTCCGTAAATGAAATCAAACATCCTTGAGCATTATTCACATCTTTTCAATAATTGATTGGTTTTTAATTTCGAGGATGAAACTCTTTTGAGGAGGGGAGAATGTTAGAGCTCGTCCCAACTTTAAGCCACATGTTATCTACTGTGTATCGTTTTTGTACTTTGTGGTGGTACATGGGTACTTTAGGCTAGTAGGGTCTAGTGGGCCCGCAATTATTCTGGTGATATTATTCCCAGATGCTAAGTGGCATTTCACATGAATGCTGGGCAAGAATGTCTAAAAAAATTTAAAAGATCCCATATATATATACAAAGCTTAAAATCAACTAATGGGAGATCACCGTTGGATCTGAGAGGATGGCTCAGATCACTTCACTTAAAGGACCTGGGTGGGAGGAGATGACCCGCAAATTAGCTGACCCGATTGGATAATAAGCTTGTGAGACCCAGTTGAAACCACTTGATTTCAGCCAAGATATTGTCCAAGGTGCATTAGTGAGGCAAGATTTCGAACCGACTCGGTTGAATCCATCTCAATCTCAACCGGCAAACTCCATTCTTTCCCAGCCATTCATGGCTACACCGACACCTAACCACCATCTCTTTTAAACCTAAAATCAAACAAACTCTTTATCTTCTTCTTCACCAAAAAAAAAATTCACCAAAAAATTTGTACCCAAAGCCAAACCCTAAAATCAAACCGCAAAAAGCCCCAACAAAGCAATGGCATTAATCATGCTCTGTTTCTGAAACCAATGTGAGATTTCAAGATTCAGATTTCTGCGATATCAAAACAGTGAGGTTTTAGTGCATCAGGTTGTGTGTAGAGAGATCAAGTAAGAAGGTGTTTAGGGTTTCTGTAGGAGAAAAGAGATAGAGGAGAGATGATAAACGAAAGTGGAGAATAGAGAGATGTCTTCGTGAGGGGGAAGAGATGGAGATGGGATGGGATCTCTTCGTTCTTATCACGGATAGAGGAGAGGGCGTGAAGGACTCTTTTGATTTCGCAATGGACCCCTGCTCCTCCTTCACGCGGGATTATTTTACAGCCGGGTCAGCTAATTCGCAGGTCATCTCCTCCCACCCGGGTCCTTTAAGTGAAGTGATCTGAGCTATCCGCTCAGATCCAACAGTAGTTGATTTTAAGCTATAATCAGGGACCCCTGATAAGAACAGCTATATATATATATATATATATATATATATATATATATATATATATATATTTTTTTTTTTTTTTTTTTTTTTTGTTTTTTTTTTTTTTGCACTCGTGCTCATTTTTCTAATCTAGAGAGTCATTAGGAGTACCTTTACGTATGGTAGCACTTCTTGCATTTGCATTTGAGGGCTCATAGGAGCCATCGAGTTGGCGAACCCTTGCAATCGAGGCAGGAATGCATAATCCTCTCTAAACATTAATGATATATACTTGTTTTAATTAAATGATTCTAAAACTGATAGTTGTTTTATAATTGGTGAAAAGTGATACATAGAATATAGCTTGCTTTATTAAACGTGTGGCATGTTTTATAAATGTTGTTAAGGTATCTTATCAAATCATTTTACAATACAATGGAATTGTGGAATTGGAACTATGCTTTGTAATAATGAGTATCCATGAACCATATTTTGGTATTGTTGTGGACCCTATTATGTTATGAGTCTGCTTGATCATAGTGGAGGTTTTTAGGGCGCATGATCCTTAGTAGAGATTACTTTTAGGGCGCATGATCCTTAGTAGAGATTACTCCCATAAGTTTTGACACGCTTTGACATGTTACACTCCCATATAAAGGACCCCATTGTGGTCATTAGGCTTGGCTACGTTGGGGGCTTGTTAACTTAAGATCTAGTGATCCTGAAATTCTCTCGGATTAGGAAATGGATTGGATTGCATCATGTTTATGACTGATAAGCCAACACATTTTAGGAACTATACTTCATACTTAGTTTCAATTAAATTCTAGTGTTACAAACTATTTACTATCTTATTTCATGTACCTGTATTATTACTATTATAATGGATTAATTTTCACCTATGAGGAATATAACCCAGAATCTCATCTCATAAAGAAGAGACGTGAACCATTGAGTCAAAGCTCATGTTCGTATTATTACTATTGGTTACAGGATACATTATTCTTAATGGGCTTTGTAACTCATTCTTACTTTTGATTCAAATTCACAGGATAGACCGGAGAATTCACTAGTAGGGAATGCCTCACTCTAGGTCTTGGGGCTTGTGCTGATTTGGGCTTGGATAGGTACACTGCATTAGCATCTATTAGTTCACGGATGTTTTGCATTGAATATTTATTGGATTGTACTATTCGTAGATCAGCCTATATGCCAGGGATGTTGGCATTGATACTTTAATTTACTTTTTCTATGTATAACGTATCGGATATCTATAATGTTATAATTCTTTTTCTCCTTGTATGGATATATGAATGAACATTACAAATAGTCACCTCCAATCTGACAAGTGTCGATCTCTTCCGAAAGGTCGGTACAAGGCATGTTAGGGTGTTTCAATTTTTAGTATTAGAGCAATTTAGTTGATCCAAAATAGGGTTTTATGCATTATATATAACGATTAGTGACATAGTTGATAGTACATGCATTATACTTATGCTTGAGGGTAGTATATCCAAGTTGGGATAGGGATTCTATTGCTTTTCTTTCAATAAATGTTTTATTCATTTAATAAGAGATCTGGTCGTTTATGGCGTATGATTATTTTTACAATAACAACTCGTAGGAGCTCTCGGAGGCGGGAGAGCCTTTGAACTCTACTTAGCCCCCAAAAAAGGACGTCGTGCGTAGTTTGCCCAGGGATATGTCAACTTTATTGCATGGGAAAAATATGATTGTTTTTACACACACACACAC
>JAESVK010000136.1:1300050-1330327 GCA_017140935.1 Hamamelis virginiana
CCCCCCCAAATGTCAGATGTGAGGGCTAGAGTGGTGGGAAAATATTACTCCATTTAAGTTACTTTTGTTTATGTTGTAGCAACTAATAAAATACAATTGGAGCATGTGATCAACGGATGATATTTGGAATAAATTTTTATCACTTGGATTATTGTAAAGATCCTCCATGCATCCATATAGTAACATGGTGCTTCCATTTGTTTGTTTGTTTGTTTGTGGACAGGGCAAGTATCAAACCCTTAATCTAACCTAAATCCTACCCCATTTTCCTATAATCCCTCACCATCTAGGTTAGGCATAGTGGTTTGCTTTAGGGATGACAATTTGTTCCATCCTCGCGGGAACTTGCCCCACCCCTATAGGGGCAGGTTTTTTTTTAAAAAAATCCCAGGGTATGGGGCAGGGATGGGTTTAAATTTTTTTTGCCCCAATGGGGTACAAGGTGGGGACATGTTTTGCATGCACCGCCCCACCTTTCCTATTTATCCCCACCCCGCGAGGATTCCCAATCCCCACTTATATAAATTTTACATTTAAAACATATAATTTTATATGATTCATAAATTATATTTTATATATCTTATTATATATAATATAGAATTTAAATTATTAAGACTTCCTAATTTTTATGACCCTCCTATCAGTTTTAATATTTTTAACCATTTTTTTAATAATACTGGTTATTTAATTTTCTCCCATCTCAGTGATCTCACTAATAATTTAACATTTTCTAACCATTCTTATCTATTCCTGTATAATAAGTCTAGCCTCCCTTATTGTTTTGAGTTGGTTTTTTCTCTCTTTCTATTCAATTATTCAAGCTCCGTCTCTGTTCAGGATGACAAAAATAATGTTGTTATTTGCACCTTACACAACTATGTTGTCAATGTGTGTAAGGTGGTCTCTATAGTCTATAGGGAAAAATGCAAAATAGATTTTAAAAAACTAACCGTTGGATTAGATGCACTTCTTATAAATTACAAACTTGCCAAAAATCAAAATGATCTAAACGGTTATTTTTTGAAAAAACTATTTAGTTAAAAATTGTGATATTTTGAAAAATAAAAATATTACAATTTTTTATGGACATTTTCCATAAACTGGCCGTTAGATCACTGTGATTTTTTGCGAACATGAAATTCATAAAAATTGTATTTAATCCAACAGTCAATTTTTCAAAATCTATTCTACAATTGGTCCTACGCACACCACCTTATCCATAGTTTGGCACGTGATTTGTAAAACCAATATGGAATATGTATTTTGATAAACTAACCATTCGATTAAATTATATGTGCATTCACATGACACATCATATATACAAAAAATCACATTGATCGAACACTTAATTTAAAAAGAATCATATTTTTTAGATGAGCTACAAAAAAAACTATCGGAAATTGTTACATTTTTTTATAATTCATAGTTCATGTTTTGAAAAATTAACCATTGGATCAATGTAATTTTTGGCATAGATAATGTAGACAAGCAGAATATCTAATCCAGCGGTTAATTTTTCAAAATATATAATCTAGCGCTTGCTTTTTCAAGTGGAACCATGTGTGGAAGTGGTTGAAATATTATTTATTTTTAAAATATAATACAATTAGTGTGCATCTTGATGGTTTGGACTCTTGAAATGCAAGCTTTTTAATGGAGGTACCAGGTAAGAACTCTTAAAAGCACATTTAGTTAATTATATTTTGAATCGTTATTAAAATGATGGGAAGGGGACAGAGAGCCAGGGTACGGGACAGGGTGGGGAGTAGTTTTATTATCGGGGACAAGAACCAAAAAAAAAGGAATTTGGCCAAAGGTCCTCTTTTATAAGATTTTCATGCAAAAAGTTCTCTCAAAAGATTTTTCATGCCAAAAGTCCTTTTGACATGAATTGGACAAAAATACCCTTCCTTCCCCAAACAACCTTCAATCCTAACCTTTAGTTCACTATTCAGGATCCTGGAGTTCACTATGCCGGAACCTAAGTTCACTACGCCGGAACTCAAGTTCACTACGTCGAAAATGCATTTCACTACACCGGAAAAGGCATTTTATTACAGCGGAAACTCGTTTCACTACGCTGAGATCCCAAGTTTACTATGCCAAAACCAGATTTCAATATGCCCGGGAAAAAAAAATACTTTTTTTTCTTTTCCTACATTTTTCAAGCAACCAAAAAATAATAATAATAATAAGAAAAAAAAACTTTTGTTGTTTTTTCCTACATTTTCACAACCGGAAATCAAGAAAAACAAAAAGGAGAAAAACAAAAAAGAGAGATAAAAAGAGAAACACACACACACAGAAAGAGAGAGAGAGAGAGAGAGAGAGAGAGAGGATGACAGGAGAGAGACTACATAGAAAAATGCATAAGGAAAAAAAGAATTGACTGTACAGTGCACACTTGCATTGGATATCGCAGGAGGGAGTCGCCAGAGATCGCAAGAGAAGGCGATCTCACTCAAAACTTGGATCTGTAAACCAAATCTGTAATTAGCATCACTACATTAGATTTGTAAACCAGATCGCCGGAGAAGAAGAGGAAGAAGCTTAAACCAGTTAACATCATGTCGGAAACCAAAGAGAAAGAGGGAGAGGTAGAGAACAGCGCCTGAGATACTTCTTCTTCTTCAATGCATCGACGACTCGTCGATGATCTACAACTACTTTGCCGGCCGATCGTTGCAAATCCATGGTCAATCTTTACAAATCCATGATGGATCAGTGCAAATTATTCCTCTATTTCTCTTACTTGCATGATCCGTAGTAAAATCTTTGTCATTGGCATGATCTAACGGTGTATATACTCTGCGAGCCCTTAACAACCAGATCGCCGGAGAATAAAAGGAAGAAGGTCATAGTCGCCGGCGTCGAGAATTTGGAGGAAGGAGAAGAAGGGTGTTGAAAAGGTCATCATACCAATAAGGGCAATTTTGTCCATAAAATAAATAAATTTTGAAAAAAGACTTTCAGCGGTAAAACTTTGAGAAGCTAGATTTTTTTAAAGAAAAAAATATATATGGCCAATTATATCTGAACCCACCCCCCCTCCGCCTTCTTTTTGCCATACCTAGTATGTGCTTCTATACGTTCTAGCTAGGCGACAATAATACATGCTTAAAGAGAGCTCGTCTCAATAGATTGCCATACTCTATAACAAGTAACAATATGAGCTTGCTAATGAGCTTTGAGTGGATTGACCATATTTTACAATGCAAAATATGTAGGAGCCTATTATTTAATTTGTTATCTTTCAGATCAATGGTTGCTAAGAAAAAAATCCACGTCTGAAACCCAACAACGCAAATCTTGAACCAAAGATAGATCATTCGATGTTATTAGCCCTGCCCATAGCTGTACTCCAAACCTAAAGCCCATCACATGAATGGGATCATACTTTCAGTTAGGCTGTGGATTCATTTGAAACAAATTTTTTTCCCTGACGATTTAGTTGTTTCCAAGTATGGAAAGGGAAACCAACAGACGAGCCAAACCTCCTCTAAGAGAACTTGAACCCAAAAGTTAGACTCAAAGTCGAGAGAATTGTCAAGATGGCTTGGACTCATTTGAACTAGAACCCAGAGAAAACACATTCGCAGGGCATGTTTGGCTGCACTTTAAAAATTTTGTTTGGGAGCTCACATCAGCTTGTTTTGAATGGGTAGAAAGCACTAGTGAATGTTTGGAGACACTGCCAAATCTTGTTTTAAATAATTCGAAACCAAAACAGGTAAGAAATGAGAGCGTTAAGAAAGTGGAACACTTTGAAACTAGGATATGCATATATTCGTACATGGTTAATCTATGCTTTAAGACGAATCTGAAATGCAAGCAAAAGAGGGGTTTGCACTAGAAAAGATACGGGGCAGCTAGACAACTAGTTATTGAAAACATACCACCACCAAAAACTGTTTTTAACAATTAAGTATCTTAAGATTACAAATGCAAGCATGGAATCAAAGCCCAACCACATGAATATTTGAAAGAGATGACATTGGGTATCCGCTAATAGTCATTTTGAACCTATGGCAAAAGATAATTTTGGCCGGGATTTGTTCTTACCCAGCAACATCTGCTGCTTGGCCCTTTCCTCTTCTTCTTCCTGTTTCTTCCTACGCATAGCCTCTTCTTTTTGCCTTTGGATCTGTTCCAACTCCCGGTACCGTTCCTCCTCTCTTCGCTGCTGCTCTAAAGCTTCCCTTCTCTGCGCTTCTTCCACCCTCCTACGGTTCTCTTCAAGCATCTTTTCCAGCTCTTCTTTCTCTTTCCGAGCTTGTTCCTATGTACCCAACATTAATCAATTCAATGTCCTCAAGTTCCAGGAGAAGATAAAAACTAGATTACTTTGGTCTATTCAACTGCTCACAACTATAAACAGAAACATGAGAGAGAGAGAGATCCATTCCTGCCTAACTATGGAAGTTTTGGCAAAAAGGGTAACCTATAATTATGCCAAAGTGGATTTTTTCTGAAAAAATGATTGATCTATGACTCCACATAAACATTTCAATATTGTAGGGGCTCCCAAAAACCATGATAATGGAGGCAAAATGTTCATTTTTACAGGAGACCTTGACTAACTGGATTTCTAACCCCTTTCTTCTTTGAAAATAATAAAACTCTGCAAATTCTGAGATTACCAATCTTAAAAAGACACTATATTTTGAAACTACCATCTTTCCTCAGAAATACAGGTGTAATTTTGTCCTCTTCCAATACCCCCTCCCCATAAAAAATGTTGGAGTTAATTAAAAGAAGGCAAAACAACAAAAACAAATAAAGAAGAAAACTTGAAAAAGATTTTGGGCCAAGCAGCCAAAAAGGTGACGGGTAGATATTAAAAATGCCTGGTCATGAACTCCAAAGAATGCATCAGGGTAAGAAACATAAACACGCCATTTACACTATCAAAAAGATTCAAGGGAAAAAAGTTAGTGATCTCCCACAATTTTTCCCCATAGTACTTGCCTCTTTTTGTCTAGCCTCAATAAGAGCAGATTCCTTCTCTTTCTCAAGTTGAGATGCAACCTCGTCAATAAGTCTCTTTCGTCCCTCCTCCAATCGCCTCTCTACCTCCAGCTTGATCTCCTCAGAGTTCAAGCTCTCTTCAACTTTCTTCCGAATTGCTTCTTCTATTCTCTTTGCAGTTTCTTCTTCTAGCAATTTCAACTCCGCCTCCTGTTGACGCCTGATAGCACAAAAGAAAAGTTAAGCAAGAAAAATGGCCACTGAGGCAAGCAGGAAAACGCAGCACTTTCAATTCCGAATGTCTTTGAATCTGAATCCAGACAACAGTAAACAGCAACTGACATGGCAAGCTTCCCTCTTTTTCCTCTTCTTATTATGTTACTATAATGAATGACAAAACTAACCTTCATATCGACAAAGGCACTAAATATATGCTTATGCTTATAAGGCATACCTCTAACTGATTCCTGATCCAAACAAATGAGTTTCAAAACTGGTGAACAGTAGATAAACGAGGCACCCAATTTGATCATCAAATATAACAAGTTGAACTATAGCAGTATCTTCCTTCAGAAAAGCCTGTGGAGAAGAATGTCAAGAAACCTGTCGCAGTTTTAAAACTTATCACCGAAATACTTCAACCCTTGCATTAAAAATTAGTTTTGAAAAGAAAAAAAATTAATGTTTTATAATACATGGCCTTAGACTTGTGCCCATTGAGTGCTGGAAGCACAAAAGCAGTGACAAATGAGCTACTAACTACACGATTGAGAAAGCATTTACAGGGGAAAAAAACAGGTTTCACACTAAAGGAGCACTCTAGGGCTCCAACTCGGACGCATTTGGTCAAGATAAAAATCAACCAAGCTCAACTCTAGGAGTTTAAGGATTGGCTATCTGCCCAATGTCTAACCATGGAGCTCAACCTGTTCAGCCTAAGATGCAAGTTCGGTCAGTTTTGGTCATGTTCATTAGGTGGGCTGCAAAAAGAATAATAACTATAAAATATTACCAAAAGATCTTCCTCTATTTACTAAATGTGCTACAAAATGGCTTAGGTTAATCAAATCATAATTTTCTCATGTCAATGAATCTATCTTAATTTTGAACCATTAGAAATGTAGTTCTGATTATGGGTTGTTCATCGCAACAATCTGCAAAGGGAGTTGGGACAAGGCTGAAGGGGTCTATAATCATCAACAAGAGTTTCCACAACAAGAAGGACATTACCCAATGCTGGTCATGCTAAAGCGGGGTCTTGGAGAGGAATGAGCTAGATACCTTCCTAATCTTCGATATTGCAAGAATGATATCAATGCCAGTAGTTTACACTGATTAAACCTCCAACCTTTATATCTTTCTCAAACAAGATACAGGAACCCCCTGGCAGCATCCAATCTTAAAACTAATTGATCAAAAATGCATGCCAGGCTTGCCTATTCATAGGCTTCCAAAATTGGTTGGAAGTGGCCATTCTCAAGAGTCAATCACATGTATTTGTACTTGGCAGCCCGAGACTTTTACCATTACACCAGACAACAGCCCTAGTTTCCAAACCAATCCCAAACAAAAGAGGGAAGAACTAAAAGATTTATAGAAGAAAGTGGGGTGCTAACAAAAAAAACTTATGCCTTAATTAGATAATGAGAGGTCAGGTAATACAAAATAAAATAAAAATCAGGAAATTAAACAGTAAAACTCAAACCCTGAAACTAGGTGAACTTCAAGTAGTTGAAGTAGAAACAGGTCACATGGCGAGAGGGCATACACAAGAGAATATATATGTGAACAATTGGAGAAGGAATAAGGACTTATTGGATAAACTTGGTTAACAAAAGCTTTTAAGAAAAGAAAGAGAAATGAAAAGCAAATTAAGGAATAATATTATTATACTCATTTAAAGTATTAAGCATGAATATAAAAATGTAACAACTTAGGGGTTAAATTACAAGCTGGAACCTGGTTGTAAGAGTACAGAAGATATACAGATATTCGGCAAAAGCAGAAGGATTATAACTAAGAGTCACATTGACTCGGGAAGATTAAATGATGGAAAAGTTAAACCACTAAGGTAATCATTTTAGAGAATGGAGAAAAAATTTACAAAAAAGGAATAAGACTATTCACATGATCAACATCAGCTTGGACTTTGGAGAAAGCATTGTTAATGTGTCTACCAAAATTATATTGAGGGTTATTAAATAACAACCAAATAAATATTTATGAGAGAGAGAGAGAGAGAAGATTGTATCCCAATATATTGACAACAATAAGAACACGACAAAGGAAGAGGTAAGAAACCAAATATATCAAACCAACACAGAATATATCATGTTACATGGACTCGGGTACAAGTGTTGGGTGTGGCTACGTGTCTAAGCATCAAATTCGTCTATCTTCCGCAAATTTTCCACTATTTTGAAGTATCCGGTAGGAGTACCCTTATCTTTGTCCAAGTATCGGGTGCGGGTACCTTGGGGTGAAGTGAAGAGTCCTTGTAACAAAGAGTATATGCAGTGAAATTGAGATGCTCTTCCAATCTCATGGTTAGACGAATTCCAACAACTATGGAAAACCAATTGGGCTACTCTCCAAGGAAGTGAAAGGCACAATAGGCGCAATGGGTAATAATTGGGTACAGATCCACTTTCCGCATTACAATTTCAAATCTCCATCTTTCTGAATAAGCGCAAATTAGGTAGACTTTTATTTTCTTGTTAATGTGAACAAACAAGTACATTTTAATATTTCATCTTCAAATCTTACAATCCTTGAGCTTTAATAAGTATATGGCTTGTTGGCTTTGTTTTTTTATTTTAAAGAATATAACTCCACTTAAAATACTAATAATATGGTCTGTAATATTAACAGTTAGATTTATTTTTTGTTAATCTTGCAAATTATTAAAAACCTATGAACAAATTTGCAAGGGGTAAAGAAAAGAAAAACAAGGAAACCGCCAACAGGGGAGAACAAGCCAGAACCAACTGAAATGGTTATCCACAAAAAGACATAATATAACCACATAGTTGGACTGCAGTATAAGTGGAAGCTCATAACAGAATAAGAACACAGGGAAAGAAAAAAAAAAGGACCAAAGATCTTAAAGGTCATGAGTAACAAAAAATACAAATACCATTACAGTGATTAGTTGAATAAAAACTCTGCTGTCAAAGTTTCAAGAGTCAGAATAAGGCAACAACTATAAAATCAATATATTACAACTGCCCATATAGTGAATAAGATGATTCCATATAGAAACAATAACTTAAAAGAAGCAAAGGACAACCAGGCAAATTTCTACCAAGAAGCAACTATAAAAAAATATAAACAACCGGTAAAATTATTTTTAAGTTTTCTTTCTTTTTTTTTTTTTTCGGCCAAGTAAACAACTAGTACAATTCCTGGATATTACAATTGACAAATTTTATGTTTATGCTTAATTAAGATTAGCTTCCCACTCAATATTAGTTTGGTTGAAGTGACAGTGTTATACAAGAATATAAGATAAGACCGCAAATGACATGAGGGTGCCACTGTACTTCATATTTTATCGGTAAATAGAATGGTTCAGCTTTATGGCATTTCCACTATCAAAAAAGAGAAAATGCAAGGGCCAGTTTCAGCAACGGAACAGGGGAAAGAGAGTGGGAAGTAGCCCCCTTTTTAACTTTAAGTCCGGATTTTCAACCTGAAGGAGAAAGCAACAGCAAAATGGGCAAACCTATCTTGTGCACATATCTGTGTAGAACTCGACATATTGGCTCCTATGTCTTGCTATCCTAAATTTCTTTCTTCAGAAAACTGTAGACTATCTCAAGCTTTTATGTTAACACGTGATTGTGTACTCTAGAGATCACAATGCCCACACTAAACCATTTAAAATGCCACATATCTAAAAATAAAAAAAATAATAAAAATAAATTAAAAACAGAAAATTTTGAGGTCCCAAGGTCATTAAAAACTGAACATTGTGACTTGTGCAAACCTACACAAATTAACAACCACTCTTCTGGATAGTCTCAAAGTCCCTGCATTAAAGTAGATGTTAGGATTGGTAAGTTCAACTCCTTGTCTTTTCTCTTGTGGATTGTGTTTCATTCCAATCAACCAACATAAATTAAAAATAAAAATAAAAATAAAAAACCAATTGCAGAGCTAATAATGTTCAGGAAGAAAGTTATTTATGTATAATGAAAACTCTATACCTTGTAAATTGTTATTAAAGCAAGTGCCGACAACAGAATTTCCACGCCCTAGCAGAAAACCTAAAATAAATTTGATCTATGGACTTGCAATATACAGCCAGTTTTGACAATGGAATGAAAAAAAAAAAAAAAAATACTCTGGAAAAAGGACATCAATAAGGAGAACATATGCCGAAATAAGGATGTGAAGTGATTGTTATACCTTTTCTTCTCTTCTTCTTCTTTTCTCAATTTTTCACTCGCATTTTTTCGTTCTAATGACCCAAGACTTGGGCTGGAAGATTTATGCACAGGAGACAACGAAGTACTCCTACTTCTTTGTCTCTTATGACGCCTTGGTGTAGGAGAACGACTTTTACGCCGTCTTGGAGTCGGCGAGGGACTTTTGCGGCGTCGAGGAGAAATAGATCGACTTCGTCGTCTGTATAATAGCATAAAAGTTACAAAAAACTGAAATATTTGAACATAATAGAACATATGAACAAGTACCAATTCGACCCACCATCTAGCACAATAAATATAGATGTACAGTTACCTCATACATTGTTAAGAATAACCATTGTGTGCTCCATCTTTTATCACATGAAGTCGCTAATATCACAATCGAGCAACAAAAGGACACCCATCGGCACCCATCACCTGCTCACTACCCACATGATGGGAAGCAATTTCATTTTTTTTTTTTTTTGTATTTTCTTATAAAGAGCATGCGTTTTATCTCTCTTTAAACTTCTGGTGGACATTTTGCTCCCAACATATATATATTTGGCATCATTCCAATTTCCCGTGAAAAGACCAATTTCCAGAAGATGAATGGCCACCCATATATTGGCAATTTCTTTAAGTTGAACAACATAATCATCACAATGAGGATAAAATGAGTGATACTTGAACATTTGCATGACGGTCATCAAGCGTAAGCATGTAAATCATCAAGGTGCTCATGGAAAGTGAAGACTCTCTGGGCAGCAAAATGTCATACACATACTGAAAGTACACAATCTAACTACTGAATCCCGCACGCTTGAACATGTAACACAAATCAGCCAAAATAATGAGTAATTACCATGTAGAAGAACACATGAAAGAACACCTAATAGTTTCCACTCACATTTGGAAAACCTCTCACGGAAGCCACAATAAGGAGAGATAATGCACATTATGACTTATTTTGCCATTACTTAATTAATTCATATCAAATGCATTCCTATTGCACTGCCAATGAAGCTTTGGTATCAAAATTTTGAACAATTTCTCCGCCCCCCTCTCTCTCTCCCTCTCTCTCTCTCTCTCTCTCTCTCTCTCTCTCTATATATATATATATATATATATATATATGAATGAATATGTATAGTTTCGATCAGGCACAGGACATCCCACATTGTCCCACACCATCAAAACCGTTCGTCGGCTGCACGTGATGTACACACGCCAGCGCATGATGATCATGAGCAGCTCCCGCACCTAACCAAAATTTTGTATATATGTACACAAATATACTGTCCCATTCTTATAATGACGTCCTAGCATTTCGAAATATTAGCCCACTTTCATTGGGATAGGAATTTTAAAATACCGACCGTTGAATTAGATACTCTTATTATGCATGTCATACATATCAAAAATCATTGTGATCCAACAGTCAGTTTTCAAAATACAGACTTTGAAACAACTATGCCAGCATCTAATGATAGATATTGTAAGAGTTTGTCAAAGTTTGTCACAACATCCTTACCTGATCGTTGATATGTACACACACACACACACACACACACACACATACACACACATATATATATATGTATATATGAAGATAGGTAATCTTCACTATTCTAATGGTAGTGAATTGAGCTCGTTCAAGATGTATTTCCATTGCAGTAGTAATATTAAGATTTGGAGTCTGAATTCCAAATACCCCTCTATCTATTTAGTTATATTTAGTTATATACAAATAAATAATCCAACCAACTTTCCCGAATTTGTGGCTTAAATCTAACTTAAAAAGAATTTTAACCATCAAATTAAATCTCCTTATAACAAGCAACCCTAGGAATAAATTTCATGCATAAAAGTAGAAAAATATCAATACAAAAGGATAAGATGAGTACACAAGAACTCGACCCCGCATGACATGAGATAAGTAAGACTCCATCTTTCTTACAATCGGTTATAAATTAATGAAAGGATAAACATACATTGCATAAAACAAAATATAAATAAACGGGATCACCTGCTGTAAGAATAAGACGTATACGGAGACCGGCTTCTATCTCTTCGGCTTCTCCGGCTATACCTGTGTCCCACCGGAGACGGCGAATGCCTTCGCCTATACGGTGGAGATCGCGATCGTGATCGTGACAAATCCCGAGGCATCGTTTTTATCACCTCGAGGACTTAACCAGCAACAACCCTTCACCTGAGAATTGGAAATATATCAATGGATAAATGACTAATGTTCCGTTTGGTTGCCGAGAAAACATAGGAAAACGAAATTTAACAATCGAATCTTAGATGAAGCATCAGAACCTCTTATTTTTATTAAATTTTCTCGGGAAACAGACGTAGGGAGAGCAAAGTTAGAAAATGGAAAACCCTAAATCAGATTTACCTGCCAAAACAATCTCAAAGAATTAAAAATGGACAACTTTTCATGGAAAACCGATTAAACCCTAAGAGAGAGTTTTAGATAGAGAGAAGTAGAGGTATTGAAATCGAAACCCTAAGCAAGGGAAGAGAGAGGGTTGAAGATGTAAATAATAGGCTTTCTCAGAAATTAGGTCGTAACGAAAGATACATGAAAAAATGGTCTTTGTCTCTAACACGGTGAGGTACGAAGACCAGAGACTTGAAAAGAGAAAGGTTTTCCTTCTTGTAGCATAATTTCAGAAATTAACAAAATTTTTCACAAGAAAAATGCTACACAACAACTTTAATCCGAATTTAAAAATCATCATGCTTTGAGTGGTTTAATAATTTTTTCAAATAAATTTTATATTTTTCACACACTACTCAAAATATGATACATAACGGTAGTTTTTAACTTCGGGTTAAAATTTTTGGTTATGTAGCATTTTTCTTTTCATAAAAGGAAAAAACAAGAAAACTATCCAGAAGTCTTTCATGTAAGTTCTTTTTTATCCCAAAAAAAAATGTCCTACCATTTTTTTTTTTTTTTTTGATTTGAAGATCCTTTCAAATAATGCATCAGTTTTTGCAAAATTAAAAAATAAATTAATGCATTTTTTATATGATTTCTTATAAGACTGAAGCATGATTATGAAAACTGGTGTATTTTAGTATCAATTTTATATAAATAATAATAATAATAACATATCAGTTTCCTAAAAAAAATCACCTTCAATTTCTGTAAAATCAAAAAATAAACTGATGCATTTCTCATTAAATTGATGGATTCTTATAAAATTAAAGCATGCCAATAAAGTTTATGCACTTTTGCATCAGTTTTATAAATTATAAAATAAAATATAAATAAATAAACACATACATTAACTTCCAAAAAAAAAAAAAACCACCACCAAAAATGCATCAGTTTCTGCCAAAAGAACAAAACACATTAGTGTGATAATCCAAAAATTTTAAAATCATTATTTATGTATATTAACTTAAGATTTGGGGTATTTTGTAAATTAAGGAAATTGCATTTTATAAAACTTTTACAAAAATTACAAAAGAGCCCCTATCTTCTTTAAAAAAAAAAAAAAAAAAAAACCATGAGCAGCCCTTTTATTTTCCTCATTTGTAACATTCGACTTGAGAGACGGAGAGAGAGAGAGAGAGAACTATAGAGCCAAGTGAGGGTGTGTGGCCGTGAAGAGTGGTGGTGCTGCCGTAGTTCTGCCGGATTCTTGCCGGAGTTCATCCCTCTTAGACTTTGAGGTAAGATCAAGCCTTGAATGTTTCATTTTCTTCCTTCTTTCTTTTACATTTTCGAACTTGGGAGGCTTCAAGCTCAAATCTGTTTTCGAAATAAGATGTCAGATTTCTGGGTAGTGTGTTGTTGTCTAAAAAATGTTCTAAAACTATAGATGGTGGATCAATAACCGTGATTACTTGCATGTAGATTTTGAAAAGTTTTTTTAATGGGTTTGATGTTGAGTTTTGTAACATGCATGTAGATTTACGGTTTCTAAACGTTGAATCCGATTATTACTTGATGGGTTTTTTTCAAATTTGATTTTAAAACAAATAGATCTTATGTTTTAAACTTACTGTGGGCGGATCTTTGGCTAAGATGGAATTTAAAATTTAAGTTCTTGAGTTTTAAAAATCTGTATATGATGTTTAAGATTTTAACCGTGGGTTTTGATCCTCCATTTTGTTAAAAATTGTTGGATTTGATGAGACTAAGCTTGCATGTAAATGGATCTCTTTTTGGATGTTCATTTTGTTTGGATTTTAAAAATATATGGACTGCATGCAAAGCTTATAGGATTTCTCATGGTTTCAAAC
Source organism: Hamamelis virginiana (assembly GCA_017140935.1). Taxonomy (NCBI): domain Eukaryota; kingdom Viridiplantae; phylum Streptophyta; class Magnoliopsida; order Saxifragales; family Hamamelidaceae; genus Hamamelis; species Hamamelis virginiana. Next base: position 1,313,697 of record JAESVK010000136.1, read on the forward strand.
TTTGATTTCTTACAATCTTGGAAGATTTCCTCCCAAATCTGAGTTTTAATGGTGTAATTCATGCATATAAACTTGCTTGAGGACGGAATTGTGTTTTCTGTAAAGGTTATAAAGGATTGGTTGAAGTTTGAAGGAGATTTGGCCCTATTTCAATTGTGATTTTTCTACATAAATGCCCCTATCAATAGGGCATCTCAACCTATCGATAGGGCTATGTGATTTTTGAATTCCAGTAAAGCCACACTACCAGTAATGGCCATGGGCGTTACCGGTAATGGGGTCTGCAAACCTATTATACCTCATTCCTTTTTTTATTCATAACTTTTGCATACCAACTCCGTTTTGAGCGTACTTTATATGTACCAAAAGCTTGTGAAGTCTAGTTTCTAAATTTTATAGTTTTGGGATCAAATTATTTTTGGAGAGAGTGTTATTTTGGTAATACCAGATTTACCCCTATTGTGTGCACTGTCTTCTTTGGCCTATATCTTCTAATTCGCTTTGCTTTTTTCCATGGACTTCAACGTGTGGTTTCTAGACACATCTGGAAATATGTCTTAGAAGTTTTAAAGTCTTTGGTTTGTCATTTTGGGGTCTCTAGTCCTTAGGATCTCGAGTGAGCAGTCTTTGTTAGCAAGTTGCTTTACTTTTGAATCGTAGATCTTTATACTTTCTTTTGATTTTCCTTGCTTGCATTATTGTTGTTCTCATATTTGATTTGGGTCCTTTAGAGGACCACCTGCATTTGGTGCATGAGCATTGCATTTGGGAGGCTCGTGGAGCCATAAAGGGTTGGAATCACCGTTGCATTGAGGTAGAGATAAGTAACATTTGTTAATGATGATATGATTATTTTATATCTGTTTTGAGAACTTCGTAAATATTAAACACATTTGAAAACTACGATTTATGAATGCTTGAGAACCTCATCGTTTATCAAATTGTTAAATAAATACATGGAATACACTGATTTAAGAACTGTTGAATTGTGTGGAACTTGTACGAAATGAAACCAAGGCACAGAATTAATATGTTTTGAGAACTTGTTAATATCTTATGGCTGACAGTTTAGAATTTGATACGATATGTGTATAAACTGGGGAATAGGCCATTTTATTACAGAGTTTCATGGAAACATATAACAATAGGCATATGGTGACATTATATATGTAAATATGACCAAGATGTTGATTTCATATTCATATGCCTGGTTTTTCTGAAATGATTTGATAGAAAATTTGTGAAATACTTCGACCAAATATTCCCATGAGTTTGGATTAAATTGAAGGTTTGAAAATGAAAATGATATAACCAAGCTATGAATTGAAAATGTATTCTTATTTGAAAGGTTACATGCCTTGAGAACTGTTTTCTATGTATTATAATGGAAATGGATGTTCCTTAGGAACGGTTTATGAGACAGTATTTTGGATATGGTTCTGGCTCGGTTTGTATCACAATGAGGTTTCTTTATAAGGGCCATGGTCTTAAGTGGAGCCTTAGTGTGGACCCGAAGTTTATAGCCCCGTAGTAGCTCGACAGTTGACTATGCAAGGTAACAGTCGGTATCCTTGAGAGGTTAAATCCCGTAGTGGTCGGTTTTGGTGACGCTAGTTCCGGTGGCTTGTTAACCGAGAACCAGTAACTTGTAATACGCTCACGAGCCTGGTTTCGATGGACATGTGATGGATATGGATCATATGTGAAGTATGTGATGTCGGTATGATATGGTGAGATACTTGATATGGATCTTTGACATATGGAACTGCTTGATATATGTTTTTCACTGAAAGATCACACAAGTTTATAACTATTTTATTTACTGTTTTATAAATGTTATGGAAACTCTGATTACTTAAAATATTACATGTATCACTGTATTATTGTTATTGGTAGACTAAGGGGTTGCATTCTTGGTTTGGAACAAGCCTCTATTCGAAGGTTGTTGGATAGCTACATGGTAGATTCTACATTAGTACTCGCATGATTTTGAAATGTGTATTATTTATATTTTCCTTAATTGTTGGGATTTGTCACTATTCGCGGCAAAGCCTATTTGCCAGGGATGTTGGTATTATTACAATTTGATTTATTATTAATATATAAGATGTTTGGGACATTTGAATGAACATGGCATTTCATATTGTTGAATATATATATATATATATATATTGACTCTCGTGAAGATATATGAATGAGCAGGACAGGTTGTACCTCTATCTTGACATGTGTTGACCTATCCAGAAGGGTCGGTACGGATGTTAGATTGGGGTGTTACATTAGTTCCTTTTTTTAATTTATTTTTGTTAGGGACAAAATTACCTTTGCCTTCCTTGATTTTCTTTCTTCTTCCTAACGCTTCTTCCTCCATCTCATCATCCTCTTCTTTTTAGCAGCATGCTGCTTCTTCTCCGATCTGCACTAGATACCTCGGGTCCCTTGAATTCTTCAAAGTGTTTTGTGTACAGACAAGTCAACACTATAATAGATCGGTCCTCCTCCTCCTCTTCTTCTTCCTCTTCTCACCAGCACGATTTTTTTGCTCCTATCTGGAATGAAATGGAATCATTTACAGATTTCTGCAATTATGCTTGTCTTCTTACTGTGTAATGGATGCCGACAAAAGCCGGGGTCACCGGCCTAAGTGTGGGTTGTCGAAGATCTGGTTGATTTCGACGACATCCCAAATGCAACTTAACACTCTATCTTTCCTCAAGCTTAACAATTAACACGTATCGAATGTAAGAAGGTTCTAGATCAGCAAGGTGCACTATAGCCTAGGACTTTTGGGTAAACAAAACTTATAAAAAAGGCACATGGGTAAATAGCCCAAGAAAAAAAATAACAATAATGCTGTAAATATCTCAAAAAATTCTAAAATATAATATACTAAATGAATTTAAGTTTTTTTTTTTATTAATTATAAAAAAAAATTGTTAAAAAATAAGAGTTAAATCATCTGCCACATCATTTAGAATAACACTTTTGGGACAATTTTTTGGGGACACATAACATTTTCCAATAAACAAAACAAAAATATAAAAGTCACAAATATCACATCGTCAAAGTTATTCTCAATTCTATTTATTTTTAAGAAAATGCTAATTCATTCACTCCAAGTGAATCACTCCACCCACCATGCAATCCCTTAATTAGGGTTTCAAAAAATTGATCACTGGATTAGATATACAGTGGGATATGTAGGGTAATTTTCCTATATAACATACACATATAAGCTTTTGTGAGCACTTGAGTTTTTAGTAAATGTGGGATAGGTATTTTGAAAAACTGACTGTTGGATTAGATATCATTCTTATGAATGTCATGCATGCCAAAACTCACAATGATCCAACAGTCAGTTTTTAAAATATAGAATATAAAAAATTGGACAGTTTTCACCATTGGATATTGTCACAGTTTTTTATAATCTGTATTAGAAATCGACTATCGAATCATTGTAATTTTTGGCATGCATGACATTTATAAAAAGAGTATCTAATCCAACGGTCGGTTTTTCAAAATATCTATCCCATATTAGTTAAAAATCGAAGTCCTCATATAAGCTTATTAACACACCATAAAAATATTTGGCCATTGAGGAGGTGCCATATGTCATAAAAATGTGCGAGTAATATTACATTAGTGGCTACTAAACACATTTGTGGACCACTAATTTAGTTAGTGGATAGTTATGATGAAGTGGCCCACTAATTAAGAAAGTGGAGAAGTTAATTAAGGAAGTGGATTTTTTTATTATTTAGAAACATGGGTCATTTAGTTAGTTGGTGGTTATGCCATATGGCAAGCATGGAGATGGTAAGATATTTGGGTAAAGGCTAGAATGAATAGTGGGATATGTGGCAACTTTGTGACTGAACTATGAATCATAATGTGGCAAGTTAAGAAAGTAGTGGACCACTATTAGAGGAACACAAAGTGGGCAGTTAACAATTCTGGTCAGATATATCAATGGGATATATATACTCAATCAAAGAGAAATAAAGACACGCAATGCCAACCTCAAAATAGCACAATGCTCAAGACCTTTCAGTAAATTTTTAGATCTTTCTCCTTACAAGCAAATAATCGTTTCAAGTTTAGTTCAAGCCCTTAAACTATCCAAGCTTCCTTTTAATTTTCAAGTTGTGGTTGTTCAAAGTTCAAGCATTTCTACATCAAACAAGAGCTGTATTTCAATTTCTAAGCATCTTTCATTTCAAGCATGTCGATTTTCGTTTCTAGCATTGTAAGCTCAAGCACTGTAAGTACTTACCTCATTAATGCAGTCTCAATTTCATTCCAAGCAAATTGATTGATTTGTATTCCATGAATTCAAATCTAGTTTTAGCTTTTCTAGGACATTCCATACAAGAATCCAAGAGAGTGAACTTCTTGCTCTCGCTAATTGCTGGATCCAATTAGTATAGTTTCTATCATTGTAAGCCCAAATGCTGTAAGTACGTCACTTTCCTTATTAATATAGTCTTGATTTCATTCCAAGTAAGTTGATTGTTTTGTGTTCCATGAAATTCAAATCAAAAATTAATTTTTTTTAAGACATTGTATACAAGAACCCAAGACAGCGAACCTCCAACTCTCTCACGAATCGCATGACCAAAGTAGAATAGTGATCGACTAGGCACTAAAGTCTTTGCTTTACACATCCTATGAGGTATTGTAGGTCGCATTCAAAACGGTCTTTTGGAGTTTTACTAGTCCTGGAACCCATGCGCACATAAGATTTTGCATTGAGACCTTTTTCTATGAGAACACTTATATATATGTGTACGTACCAATAAGAAAAGAACTATATATATATATAGTAATGCTATTATCAGGCTAGCCTAACATAAAGTTGCGTCAGGACGCCTCCATATGGACAATTTTTTATGACATCTTGTAAAACTAACTGTTGGATTAGATGCCCCTCTTATGTATGTCATGCCTGCAAAAAATCACAGTGATCCAACGGTTGATTTTTGAAAAAACCAACGATAAAAAAATGGTAATATTTTGAAGAACAAATAACTTGCATATTTTTCAAAAACCAACCGTCGGATTACTGTGATTTTTTTATGATTTTTTAGGATATTTAAAATATTTAAATCAAGAGTTTAAGTACATTTAATATTGTGTCCAGAATATAAAATGACTTAAAAACATGGTTTAAATTCATTTTTAGGTCATTTTGACATAGAAATTCCTAAGTCCTTTAAAAACCATTAGGGTAGAGTTTAGCATTTTTTTTTAGCATCATTTAGCATTTATTTCAAGCATGTTTTCATATACTTTAGTTGTTGTCCAAAATTGCATTTTAACTTAGAAGCATGTTTAGGAGCACATTAACCCTAGTTTAGGTTGATATTAGCCTCTTGATACAATTAGGTTAAGTATAGTTTAGAAACCCTAGGTTGGGAGAGGTTTCTTACCTCCGTAGGACTTTTTTATTGTAAGAATTACAATCATACTTAGCCTTTTAACTTAATTAGGATTCTAGTCTTGAGAGACTTCCTTTCAAAACAAAATTGTTTTATTCAAATCCTTTTCAAAATTGAAGTGTTTTATGAAAAAAAAAAAAAAACTTTTTCAAATACAATTCTTATTTAAGAGTGGTAATTTGGATAGGACTTGTGGATTGAGAATCCTTTTCAAAATCAAACTTTATTTCAACGTATTAATCCTTTTCAAAATCAAAGTCTTTATGAATAAAAACCTACTCTGAATACAAGTCTTATAATAGAGTTGTATTTTAAATAGGGTTTTCAAATAATAGTTATTCTCAAAATCAAAATTATCTTTTGAAATAAAGAGTTTTACAAAACAAAGTCTCTCTAGAATAGAGTTCAAAATGAGTTAGGATTTATTGAAAGATAAACCTTTAGATAAGGATTTGCATGAATGTAGTTCTCTACAATAGGATGAGTCCTATGATAGTTTGAACTACGTGGATTTTAAAGCTTACAGGGAAACTGGTAAGATACGTAGACGCTAATAGAGCTCAAGTTCGCCCTAGGATACTAAATGTCCTAGGTTTTTAGGATTTTGTTTGATTTTATTTTTTATGTGTTTAGTTAGTTAGGATTTATGTGTGCATGTGATATTAAATAGCCAAAGTAAACTAAGAGACCTTTAATTAGGGTGAAGTGAGTGCCTACAAGATTTTATGCTTGGAACCTTCCCACGTCATAACCTAGTCCCGAATTCATCTATGGTCGTTGATCAAGGTTTTCCAAAAATATGGAGTTGTTTTGTTTTGAATATAATAAAACACTTTGTATGGTTTCCTTATTCCTTAAAAATAAGGTGGAGACTCATTGTCTTTTTAAAAACTCAATTATGCTAATGTGGATGCATCAAATTCTCGATGGTTCACAGTTAGCACAGTGAGTGAGTTGCTGGAGACCTATGACTGGCGCCGGAGAAGGTGATGCGGGACTGGCACGGTGGTTCAGCATTGGCAGCAGGTGGTAACAGTGTGCAGTTATCGAGGCTAAAGAGAGAGAGATGGGTGATATTTGGGTTTGGAGAGGATAAAATAAAATGAAAATGAATTTTAGGGATTTTGACTTTGACTTTTCTATTGATTTTATTTTTATTTTGTTAAATGGCTACCGATAATGAAGTGTCCAATACTATTGATAATGCATACTTGTAGTAATGCTGCAGGGCAACCCGAGACTGAACCCTATTGTGAACCAAAGGGGAATTCGATGCAATCCACATTAGCGGAATTGGGTTTTTGAAAAAGAAAAGGAGTCGCCACCTCAATTTTAAGGAATTAGGAAACCATAAAAATATATTTTATTTTAATAAAAAAAAAACAACTTCATATTTTTGGAAACACAAGATCAACGACCAAAGATGAATTTGGGACTAGGTTATGACGTGGGAAGGTTCCAAGAAATATCTTGTAGGCACCCACTTCACCCTAATTAAAAGTCACTTAGTTTACTTGGGCAATTTAATATATTATGCACATAACTCCTAACTAACTAAAACAAATAATAAAAATAAAATCAAACAAAATCCTAAAAACCTATAGCACTTAGTATCCTAAGGGGGACTTGAGCTCTATTAGCGCCTACGTATCTTACTAGTTTCCTAGTAAGCTTAAAAGTCCACGTAGTTCGAACTTACATAGGACTCATCCTATTGTAGGGAACTACATTCATGCAAATCCTTATCTAAAGGCTTATCTTTCAAAAATCCAACTCATTTAAAACTCGATTCTAGAGAGACTTTGTTTTGTAAAATAACTCTTTATTTCAAAAGATAACTTTATTTTTGAAAATAACTCTTATCCAAAGAGTTCAAATTGATAAAAACAACTCTTTTTCAAAGAGTTTTATTTTGATAAAAACACTTGAAAACATAATTTTATTTGAATGAAAACATTTAAAACCAAATCTTGTTTTGAAAACAATTTTATTGGAAAAAGAAGTCTCTCAAGACTAGAATTCTAATTAAATTAAAGAAATTAACATGACTGTAATTCTCACAATAAAAGAGTCCTATGGAGGTAGGAAACCTCTCCTAACCTAGGGTTTTTAAACTACACTTAATCCTACTTGTATCTAGAGGCTAATCCAACCTATTCTAGGGACATGCTTTTAAGTTAATATCCAAATTTGGACAGCAACTAAAACTACTAAAAACATGCTTTAAATAAATGAAAATGCATGCAAAAAAAAAAAACTCTACCCTAATGACTTTTACGGGACCTAGAGTGCAATTTCTACGTTAAAATTACCTATAAGTAGATTTAAACCATGTTTTTAAGCCATTTAACATTCTGGACAAAATATTAAATGTGCTTAAATGCATGTTTTAAATATTCTAATTATCTTAAAATTTCTAAAAAATGCTAACTAAAACAATCCTACATGTTAATATGCAAACTTTGTAAGAAAATATGCAAAAAGTGATTTTAAGAGTCCCAAAACTAAGCTATCATGCAAACATGCTTATCAATATATATATATATAGCAAACATTCGATAATGAAACACAAAGGAAGGAACTCACCTCATGCAATACTCCCACGTCCATAAGTTTAGATCAAACAATCAAGTGCAAGAAAGGTAAACACAAGGGAAGGGACTGACCTCATGCAAAGATCTTTCGTCCACAATTGTAAATCAAACAATTCATTTAATCATCTCATGCTAACTTTAACATTCTAAATATAAGCATATATCAAAACCAAACTTCTAAACCATGCTCCTAAACTTGAAAACAATACGAATCCTAAAATGCATGCTAAAAACATAAAATAAAACCTATTCTTATTGTACTATAACAAACCCTAATCATGCATACCATTTAAAATATTAAAACAATAAATCCTATTATGCTTTCTAACATGTTAACATACACTCATATGAAATCACATGCTTATTAACATGAACTAACACTACCGTGCATAAAATAACAATGTATGAAAACCCAAATATATAACTAATATGCAAACCCATGCAACTTTAATCATGCAAAACCCTAATTCAAACATGCCTTATCATGCAAATACTAATCATGCAATATTATCCTGACATGCATTATCAACATACATTACTAACCTAATATGCATTCATACAAACTAGAATAAAGAAGAAAGAGAAGATGAAGAGAACTATAAACCATAATGCAACTAAAAAAAAAAATCCTAGCATGCTTCTACACTAATGCATAATTAAAAAGGAAAAAAAAAGGAGAAGAAAACTTACCTTTGAGCTGCTGTAGTTCTCCTTTTAGCCTCCTTAAGCATGCCTCCAAAAGTTTTCCAGTAGATATGATGTTAATTCAATATGTTAAAACCCTAAACTAAGGTCCCTATTTATAGATTTTTAGCTCAAGCATGAATAGTCAAGATTAAATTTAATCCTAATGATCCTAGGGCTCACATTGAGTCTTCCAATGGTCCTAGTAATTAGATTAGGTCAAAAAATGTGAAAAAACTCAGAGAAAATACCTCAAAATTACTTAGACTCGAAATTAGGCAAAACTAGGAAATCCAGAGAGTGACCGTCTAAGGTTTGGATGGCCAACTGTCCAGCCTAGGACGGTCATCCGAAGACCATCTCAAAATTATCCAATTTTTTAGAAATTCGAGTTGTTTTGGGATTTTTCAACATGTTTTGAGTGTATCTTTCTCATTTTTAAGTCCAAATTCGATTATTCAAGATAAAAAAATTCAGGACTTAATCCTTTATATTTCTAGAATGGTTTGAGTTCAAAAATCATTTACCAAAGTCATGTTCTAAAAATAATGGTAAAGCAAGTGGTTAGACGAACCTGTCCCTATATATATATATATATATATATATATATATATAGATACGGTGTGGAAAAATAGTTGGACATAGAGTTGTTACTTTGATTTTCATATGCACTGTCTTACTTGATTGTAATTTCATGCAGCTTGGGCAGGCTAAGGACATAAAAATTTTGGAATGAGAGGTGTATGAAATATTAAGGAGGCGGGAGAGGATGGGAATATAGAAGCAGTACCCGACACCCGAAAAGTGACTCTAAATCCTCTAATGCTTTCAATGAACCTTAACTATTATGGTGTGTATACTGCCCACATTACTAGCCATGTGCGAGCCAAAAAGGTGTCTTGACATTAATGTCCATGTGGATCAGCTTGGCCAACATACATAGTGTGCACCCATATGGTGAGGTTTGTAAAAGTAGGAACCACATGGCTTAGTTGTGGGCCAACGGCTTTCCAAATCCCACCCCCCACTCGCAACTTCATCCAATTTCTTCTTTGTAAACCATCGAGCCACCAACAAATTTGGTGGTTTTAGAGAGGAATGTGGAAACTTCGTTTGGTATATATCCCAAAGGTGATAATAGAATTTATGGGATAAGAGAAAATCCTTTGGTGAGGGCTTTTTATCTACTATTTTTGTAGTGCTTTATGAGTACCATCTTCAATATCATTCATGTACAATTACAAATGGTAAAAAATTATATTATCACTTATGGGAAGGAGTAAAGGTTATTGGAAGGATAGGAGCAATCATGTTAATTTGGCTATGTATAATAGAATGAAAGGAGATGATATAATGTTAGCTTGATGTTGTGATGTTATGATTATATATTTTCCCATTAATATAACCATCTTGAAAGGAATTGGAATTTTGTAGTACTTTCAAATTATTATTTTTTGAAGTGAGTATAAGAGGGCTACTGATTGTACCATCAAATGGTCTGTTGGATCAAGTTTTACACTGATGTTGATAGTTACATCAATTATATTAGCAGGATAGTAAGACAATAACTATGTGTTCAAAAAATATGAAAGTTTGGATACACAAGTGTAAAGAAAAAACATGATACTATACTAATTATTATACACATGATATTTTTAATTCATGGGCCAAGAAAAAGAGTTCGTAGAATAAATAAGATTACAACATATACCCAAATGTACATTATGTACACCCAAAAAAATCATGGAAGCCTCAATGAGATAAAAGAGAGGAAAACACCCATAAATCATTATACACACGACCCAACACCCAGAGTTTAGGAGTTTTTGATGGGATTCTTGCTGGGGCTTTAGGCCCATCTTCATAGGATAGAATGTGAGAGTGTTTGAGGTGAGATTTGTGTGGGCTTTAGGTCCATGATCTAGAGTAGGATCCTTAGGTTTACACCTTCGATGAATACTCTTAACCCATAAGGAAAGTGTCCTAAAGGTTGGGGTAGTTGCCAAAGGTATAGACCTTATCCCTTCTTTGTTCCTGGGCCCGAACCCATTGTAGTGTTTTGCTACCGAGTTGTTGTGCTCGTTTGTGGGCCTTATGGTTAGGAAGTGATCCTTGTGTGGACCTTAGACCCATGATCTCGAAAGTTTAGTGGTCTTTGACCATTATTCATCTTTGTTTGGGGTACCCGTCAGAAGTATAGTCCTTATACCCTTCAGCTCTCCACTTCCCTTCAGCTCTCCACTTACCCAGATGGTAGGGTTATGCTGCCGAATTTTCCTCAATTGCCTTTACATGTTTGAGCAAGATAAGTGTAGAACCCATAGATTGTAGGGAAATTAGGTCTATTCCTCTTTTGTTACCTTTAGGAAAGTCTCCTATGAGATTAGAGTGCCAATCAGGGGCTTGCCCCATTGTCTGTGGGCCTTGGCCCATTGTAGTGCTATGCTACCAAGTGATCCTCATATGTCTGTGGACCTTGTAGAGAGAGAAAGTGAGAATTGTGCGGACTTTAAGCCCATGTTATATAGGTCTGTTCATTTTGAGTGTCTTTATTAGAGGCTTCTTTCCCTAAGATTCCCTAGTCTACCTCATGTGCTTTTGGTGTGAACCATCATCCTTTTTAAAGGAATGTCCTAGAAAGTAAGGGCTTTATAGGTTTTGTAAAATATCATTCTTTTTCAAAAAGCAATCATGGGGCTTTAAATTGATTTCAAAATCTTCACTTCCTTTTTATAGCATTCTGGCTTGGATCGTTGATTCTAGTGGGCCTGAGTTAAGTATTGATTCATCTGTTGATTTCGATATGGCTAACAATGACGAGGTTTCCCCTACTGCTGCTGCCGTAATCATGTCCTCCAAGGAAAGAATGGAAGCCTTAGCTCAAATAGCCGAAGATTTCCTAGCCCTAAAAGCAACCCAAGATCTATCTGAAAAGAATGGGGCTGAAATAGAAGAATCATCCCTTAAGCCTAAGCCCATCTTTGAATCCGTTAAGCCCGTGGACCTGGATGAAAACCCTCAAACCAAAAATCCTTCATACCTCGCTGAAGAGCCTATTCTCCTGAATAGTAGGATTGAAGCCCTGGAAAAAGCCCTTAAAGGATTCCGAAGGTCTGGTGACTTGATGGACATGACCTCACTCTCCTTGTTCCCGAAAGCTCGCTTACCCAGCCACTTCAGGATGCCGTAATTGGAAAAGTTTAATGGGATGGGTTGTCCTAAGATTCATTTGAAGATGTATGTGAGAGCCATGCATCCCCGTGGGGCCGATGATGAGCTACTAGCTCAAATGTTTCATGAGTCGCTTGCCGGATCTGCTTTGAAATGGTTCTTACATTTGGAGTGTCTAAGATAAAGACGTGGGAGGACATTTGCATTGAGTTTATTAGCCACTACCAGTACAATACAGAAATTGATGTCACTCGTCGTGATTTGGAAACAACCAAGCAAGAACCCTATGAGACCTTCTCATCCTTTATTATGAGGTGGAGGGCTAAGGCCTCTCAGATAATCAACCGACCAACCGATGAAGAACAAATCCAGATGGTACTCAAGAGCTTATTACCTATCTATCACAAGTATCTGTTCTCATAGTACTTCCCCAATTTTAAAGCTCTTGTTGGGGCTGGAACCCAAGTCGAAGACGCCCTTGTTAAAGGAGCTATCAATGTTGAACAACCTTGTAAAAGACAGCGAACCACTTTGGATGAAGGGTCAAGCGATGAAGTCAATACCATTATCCCACCTACATTGCCTTCACATCAATCTCGCCAGTTTATCGAACTTTGCAAGCCCTTAGATCAAGTCCTCGAGATATTGAAAGATCAAAACCTTTTGCAACCCCTCGAGCCAAGGCCTCTCCCTAAGTCCATACCCAAATCCTTCAATAGAGATGAGTACTGCAATTTTCATCAATACCCGGGCCATTCGACCAATCAGTGCTACCGCCTTTGCCATGAAATCCAAGATCTGATTGACCGCAAAGTTGTCTCACCATCCAATTTCTCCAATTAATTAGCTTGAGCCCACCACCACACCCCTTTCCAATGGATCCCTTGACGGAGAACCTTAGTGAAAGCCCATGAAAGATGAAGAGCTATTTCTGCCAAGTAGTAGCGTATAAGAATTTGTTTGTGCTTTCTTTGAGTAGTGTAGGATTTCAGTTTTCATTTTCAATAATAAGTGTTTCCCTAGCCCGCTTGTGGGACTAGAGTGATCCGTTGTTTAGGATTTCTTTGTTTTGTCATTTCCCTTCAAGCATTTTCAATAATAAGTGTTTCCTTAGTCCGCTTGTGGGACTAGAGTGATCCGTTGTTTAGGATTTCTTTGTTTTGTCATTTCCCTTCAAGTTCAAAAAGAAAAAAAAAATAAAAAATAAAAAAGGATTCTCTTCTGCATCTTCTTTGCATTGTCTTCCTCTATGGATGTTTATGGCATGGATGTAAATCTTAAGAAAAATGTCTCTCTGGAGCTCGTTGAGCAAAGGAATATGGGACAATCAACCTACATGAATTGATTGGAATCAATTGTTTAGGGACAAATGACTTGTTTAAGATAATTAAGATTGGGCCAACAATTTTCTCACAAGGAAAAAAAAAATCAATCGGGTATCATGTTTAAAGTAAACTTGAGAAACTTTTAAGTTTAAAGACAATATGTCCTGCGATGGCCTCGTTGTGGTGTGACTACCTTTCATTCATTCTAAAGATGGACCAAGAAGAAGTCAAGAAAGATGAAGCTGAAGAGATGAAATGTGATTGATTAGTAAATAGGGGCAAATTATTCCCAAATTGAATTAACCCATAGTATACTCATACTCGGGAAAGATCGCGAGAATTTGGAAAAGTTTTAATAGAAAAGATTAGATCATGCGATGAAGATTCAATGGTGGGGCTCCTCCTAAAGAATGGGGCTTCCAAAAAAAAAAAAAAGAAGTAGAAATGATTGGCATTTGAAGCCACTCAAGAAAAAGAAAATATGGTACACTGGGGCTTAGAAAAAGAAGAGGAGTTAGTACCAAGAAGAGAGTTCGAACCAAGATGTGAAGTCTCTACACCATTAATTGAGCGCTATTAAGCGGGACTATTTGTCTTTAGATTTAAAAGAGGATTAAGTTTGCTCATCTCATCCATTTAGAAAAAGAAAAAAGAAAAAAGAAAAAATGAAAAGCCCGCTAGGTAGAAAACCCGAAAGGGCTGCCTAGGCAAAAGTTAGGGCATTCAAAAAAAAAAAAATCAAGCTCGCTAAGTAGAAAACCTGAAAGGGCTGCTTAGGCAAAAGTTAGAGCAAGCAGAAAAAGGAATTGTTATGAACTACGAGGACCTGATTCTCCACAAACATCAAACAACTTGTCACAGTTTTTTCAAAATAGACATCAAAGTGGAGATACGTAGGTAGCCCCTAAAGTTACATTGAGTGCGGTCCAATTCTTGTGAAAACACTAAGTGTTGAGTTCAAAATTAATTTATCATGGGCAATTAGTTTGAAACTAAATAAATTGAAGACATTTAATTCATAAGGGGAAATAATATCTTGAAATTTATGGACATGCCATTAACATCCTGCTGCTTCTTTGTTTCTTGCCATTTTGGAAGGTTTGTCACTTCCTAAAACTTCTTGTGTAGCTTTCTTTTAGGTATTACTTGTTTGAAAATTTTTACCATCGTGAGGATTTTTGTGTCCCTAATGTTTTGTTCTTTATTTCAATCCCGAAATCTAATGATATTTGGTGGAATTGGTGAAATCATTTGACATGAGCTTAGCTAAGAATCTCTAACAAGGCCCATTGCTTGAGCCTTTCTCGAATCCTTTTTGAACCCTATAACCATGTGGTTGAATCCGTTTGGAATACCCCTTACCCATTGTTGAATATTCATTGGTTTTGACAATCCCATCCATTTGATCAAGATACATAAGCCGGTTTGCTTGACCATCCAGAACGAAAGCTATCAGAATTCAATGAACCTTTGCAACTATTGAAGTGGCATGCAAGATGTATTTTGGGTTGACACCGAGGGAAGTGCGAGTATAATCCAAGGAAGGGATGCACATCATTACGTTTGAAGAAGATACATGAGGTTATGAACCCCAAAAGATGTGGCCATCAGAATCAGAGTTGATATTGACTTTACGTCCCACTTTGCGATCAAAGGATTCAAGCCGAAGTGCTTAAACATAATCTTCATACTTCAGTTTTTATAAAAAAAAAATTTTTTTTTTCGAAAAATGTTTTTGAAAGCCCACTTGGTTGTTTTTGAAAATAAGTGATATATGAGAACTACTTGTGTCGGTCCCCCTCTCTTCAAAGGTACTTTTACAGTATTTGCATTAGAAAGTTCTTAAGTTAGGCTTCCTTGCCATTGGTACCCTAGTGTCGAGGCCCTAGTGTTGAGGTTAGGCTTCCTTGTCATAGGTACCCTAGTGTTGAGGTTAGGCTTCCTTGTCATAGGTACCCTAGTGTCAAGGTTAGGCTTCTTTGTCATAGGCATCCTTCTGTTGAAGTTAGTCTACAATATAAGATTTGGTTGATTAGAAAAAGAATTGGTATTGATAAGTTAGAATAACTTTTAAGGATGGAATTGTTGGCATGAGAAATTAGTGCATAGAATGATGGGTTTGAAACCTATACTAAATGGGACACTTATGTTGAAAAATGAAAGTGTAGCATAGAGTGATGTTGAAAACTATCATTATATGTATTAGTTTATGTGTTATATAATTTAATGCCTTAAGAGTTTAAAATAACTTAGCACTATTGATGTTTTTGAATCCCTCTGTTATAAGGAATGTAATTGGAAAGAAAATCCCAAGGAAATGAGTTTTGGAAATGTTTTATAAAAAAACCTTGAAGGTATGCTTAGTTGACTTTGATTTTTGAAATAAAACTTTCTTAGTAGCATGAAAATGTCACTAGAAAGAATAGTGTTTTTTGAAAGCATTACCTTTTTGAGATTTTTATCAAACATCTGATATGCACACATTTGAAATTAGTTTTGAAAACTTGTCGTGATATGATGAAATCATTTTAAAAAGTTATCAAAGTCAATGGAATCATGACATGAAAATTTGCTTTTGAAAAGTGGAATTTTTCTTTCCATAGAATTTGGTCAAATACTTGGTGTGCATACATTTGAAATGTGTTTTGAAAACTTGTCATGACATGTGAAACATATTTGAATCATGACATAAGAAATTGGATTTGAAAAATCAAAATTTTGTTTTCTTGAAAAATTTTATCAAATACTTGATGGGCATCATTTTAAGCTTGTAAAGCAATAGAATAGAGCACCCCAGTTCTTCCAAATACATTCCTCATGAAGGGGAATGATCAACCAAAACTCATAGAATAGATTTTGAGCTGAGAATACCATAGAATTTGGGGATATAAGATAGGAGTATAAGTTTACCTCTTGTCGTGAATGGGAAGATAGAAAAGATGAGCTTGAAGTTCCAACAACACTCTAGATTTATTTTCGTCATCCAGAAAACCTTGTACTGGTTCAGTGTTTAGAGAGAGGGTACCTCTTGTTAGTCAGGAATTTGAAGATATGATGGAGAGTTTTAAAGATTTGGAAAATGGGTGTAAATCCCAAATGCAAGGATCAAGAGATGAATCCTAGTTTTGGTCTAAGGATTGATGTGTAGAATATCTTAGAGAGTAATTGGAAGAAGTCTGAATAGATGAAAGCCAATCTGAATTGATGAGGAAAAGTGAATGAAATTCACATGGTTGATATTGATGATAGTTTGCAAGAAAATAATGGAAGATAATGATTTGGAAATGATGAGCGTGTAGGCAAAACCCATATTTGACATATGGCATTCAGAATAAGAATTTTGTTAAGAAAAATCCATATTTGACATATGGAAAAGCCCATATTTGACATATGGCAAAGCCCATATTTGACATATGGCA
>JAESVK010000136.1:1330631-1353569 GCA_017140935.1 Hamamelis virginiana
AAGGATTGAAAATCCTTAAGTTAACTAGGAATGCAATTTCTAGTAAGAAGTCGAAGACTCTCATTTTTTATAATTGGAAATGCAATTTCCAAAAGGATTGAAAATCCTTAAGTTGACTAGAAATGCAATTTCTAGTAATGACTTGAAAACTCTTAAATTTTTATGATGATTGGAAATGCAATTTCCAAAAGGATTGAAAATCCTTAAGTTGACTAGAAATGCAATTTCTAGTAATGAGTTGAAAACTCTCAAATTTTTATGATAATTGGAAATGCAAAAGGATTGATAATCCTTAAGATAACTAGAAATGCAATTTCTAGTAATGAGTCGTAGACTCCCAAATTTTTATGATAATTGGAAATGCAATTTCCAAAAGGATTGAAAATCCTTAAGTTGACGAGGAATGCAATGAGTTGAAAACTCTCATTTTTTATGATAATTGGAAATGCAATTTCCAAAAAGGATTGAAAATCCTTAAGTTGACTAGGAATGCAATGAGTTGAAAACTCTCATTTTTTATGATAATTGGAAATGCAATTTCCAAAAAGGATTGAAAATCCTTAAGATGACTAGAAGTGAGACTTCTAGAAAGAGAGATTTTGAAGCGAAGCTTTCAAAATAATTTTGATAATTGGTTTGATTATCCCTATTTTGTTGTGTCAAAAATGGGATGTCATTGTTTTCGTTGATATTCATTGGCGAAGCCATGAACATCAACGAGGGGCTTCTGTAGACATCCATTTTTGACCATGAGTATGGTCATGAATGGTTGTCTATGATTAGAGGTGAAATAGGGTGTCAAAACCCTAAGTTGCCAGTTTTACCCTTTGTGGGTAATTAGGTAGAGGTCATTATCACATGTAAGTTTTTAGGTCAGATTAAGTCGGTTCTTTTTGCATTAGGTTTTTAGAGAGTCTAGGAACATCCCTACAAAATTTCATGACATTCTGAGCCAGACTTGATAGAAAATAAGGCCTTTTGTGACTGAAGGGCAGTTTTGTCCTTTGAATCACAAAAGCCCCGAATGACTGTCGATCTTGTTTCGAATGGCTTCGAGGCTTTAGCATAGATATTTAAGGTGTGTTTGGTAACTAAGTTGATCAGTGGCAAGGCCTGTTAAGCCTTCTGGCTCATGATTGGCTCTTGAAGCTCGAAAAACCCTTTCAAAGCCCAGATTAGGGTTTCAACCGAAAGCGACCGAGATTCGATATTTTTATCAAACTAAAGCCTTTAAAGGCTTCAAAACACTTTCTTAAAACATTTTAAAACTTGTTTCAAGAAGAAGAAATGATTTCGAAAGCAATCGGTTAGCAAATTTCAAAACCCTAATTTGGGCCCGGCAGGCTCTAAACAGCTAATCGGTCGACTGTTTCCTAAACCTTTGACCTTGGTCAATGCATTTTCACTTCAAACACTTCTTAAAACATGGAGAATCGAATCACGATCATTTCGACGCTTGAATCGTCAAATTTGGACTTAAAACAGGCCCAATGAGCCTGCACGTAGTGTAGAATAATGAAATCCACTCTGTCCCACATCGGAAAATGAAAAGCTTGTTATAGCTTTATGTACCTATAAATAGTGGGCCCTGAAATTAGTTTCAACACACAGAATAAGCTTTAGAGAATTAGCTTGGAGAGTAGAGGCTTGAGCAATTGCACAAGCTTCCCCCATAGCACTCTAGCTTAAGTTTTAAAGTTTTTGAGGTCCTTAGAGTCCTTGGAGAGAAGGATTGGAGCTTTAGGAGAAGGCTTGAAGTAAGGAGGCAGAGAAAGAGGTTAGTTTTTCTTCTTCTTTTTTCTTTTATAGTTTTTTTTTTTATTAGTATGTATAGGATTTAGTTTATTAGTATGCATAATAGCTTAGGGATTAGTTTATTAAAATAGTTTTCCTCTTTTTTTTTTTTTTTAGATAGTTTTATATTGTTAATATTAGGTTTGTATTTTAATTATGTCTTGTTTGAATGATATGATTTGTGTTCGAGGAAGCAAGCAAAGGTAAGTTCCTTCCCTTATGATAAAATTGATTGTTTTCAAGCATGATTATTTTGATATATCATATTAGGTCGTATATTAGGCCATTTTCACTTCTTTTATTCTTTTATTTTATGGGTTTAGACCCACTTTTTGATTACTTATAAATCTGTCCATGGATTTAAAGTAACTTAAAAGTGTATTAAAACTCACTTTTTAGGCCAAAATCAACATAGAAACATGCTTAGTTCACATAGAATAATTAGATTGCATTTAAGACACTTTCATGCATTATTTATATTTTTGATGATATTTTTTTTATTTATTTTCCAGAAATTCCAGCATGCATATTTTAATGTTTTAGGTATTTAGAATAACCTAGGATTAGCTAGAAACCCTATGATTAGGGGATCACTTGATCCCACTTAAGACTATCCTTTGTTGTAAGAATTTTTATAGTAATAGAGTTCTACTTGGTTTAGGATTCTACTTCGAGAACAACTCTAAAATTTTGAAAGTACTTAAAACGGAATGAAATTCCATCTTTTATGCAAAGAAAAGTGTTTTGATCAAATCCAAACTCTCGAAACTAGAGTTCTACTTGGTTTAGGATTCTACTTCGAGAAGAGTCCTAAAATTTTGAAAGTATTTAAAACGGAATAAAATTCCATCTTTTATGCAAAGGAAAGTCTTTTGATTAAATCCAAACTCTCGAAGCTAGAGTTCTACTTGGTTTAGGATTCTACTTCGAGAAGAGTCCTAAAATTTTGAAAGTATTTAAAACGGAATGAAATTCCATCTCTTATACAAAGAAAAGTGTTTTGATCAAATTCAAACTCTCGAAGTTAGAGTCCTAGATAAGATAGAATTCTTTTGGCTATATGGTTCATTACAATAGGAGAGTCCTAACGTAATCGAACTACGTGGACTTTGATCTTTGCCAAGCAATTGATAAGGTACGTAGGCAGTCAATAGGGCGCAAGTCTAATCTTAGGTTGACTCTAGTCTCCTAAAACCCTTAGGATTGTGTATACTTTTGTACTATTTATTATTATTATTATATATTATTATTCATATTTTGTGATTGATTAGATATACTAGGATTGTTTTGAAAAGATTTTGATAAAGCCCAAATCTAATTAGGAGACCTTTGATTAGGGCGAGGTGGGTGCCTACAAGGAGTTCCTTGGAACCTTCCCACTTCGTAACCTAGCCCCCGAATCCAACTTTGATTCAAAAGACCATGCTTTTCCAAAATATGGGGTCAATGTTTTATTGAAAATAAAACTCTTTTTTGTGGTTTCCTTGTTCCCTAAAAATAAGGTGGCGACTCCTAGTTTTTTACAAACTATTATCCCTTTTTCAAAAAAAACCCTATCTTGAGTGGATAATAGAGAAGGATAAACGTGGATAATAGAGAAGGATAATAGAGAAGGATAAACGTGGATAATAGAGAAGGACAATAGAGAAGGATAAATCGAGGCGGATAAACATCATCCACAATCCACTCAAGATAAACATCACCCCCAAGAGTGAACGAGAGAGGCCTCCCGATCCAGGTTGGCTGGTTCACAGCGCCAAAAATGCTTGCCTGTTAAAAGTGTTGTTTAATCCCAAGCGTAGGATCTACCGTTGCAAGCATAATAATACATGGAGTCCCATTGTTGTGTCCTCAGAGATAGTCAGTAAGAGAAAAACTAGAAAATCCTTTTAAAAAGTTGTTTAGTGTAGAGAAAAAGAAATGAAAATCATGGGTTGTTTTGAAATTGGTTTTGTTAGCCTTATGGCTTCCACCCATATTTGTTAAATGATTTTGATGATAACAAACATTGTGTTTTGATCTCTCATGTGTTTATGAATACATTGTTGTATTGCACATGATAATATTGTTTTGTTACATATGAATATTTTGATGTTCATTCGTGTTTATTGTCAAACCTTTTTGCATGAATGTTTATTGTTTGACAATGTCATATTTGTTACTTGACTAACATTTTCATATTTATTTAATGTTTGTTTGGCTAACCTTGTTGAGTGATTGACATTATATTATAGTTCTTATATATCCATTTTAGTATATATTTATTAAGAACGGGATTTGGAGTGTCATTGAAAGAGGCTCAAGCCATCATGAAGATAAAGCTCATGCACTACATTGAACCTTATGTGGATATGTATGTATTGTATATTCACTAAGGACCATGAAGAGAGCCATTGTATTGATGCAATCCAAATGAAGCCAAGCTTAAGCCTAGCACAAGCCAAGCACAAAACTTGAAGAACCTTTGTGAAGGCTTTAAGTTCTTTCTTGTGTGAGTGTTTAGGATTTATATGTAAATCTCTCTATTAGGATGAACTCTCTTGGCTTAATTGACGATGACTTAAAGACCATATGTTTTAACTTGGAAAATCACATTTTGGTCACAAAATTGATTCAAACTCATAATGGGCTTTTTGGTTTCAAAGACAAAATGTTTTATACTTATAGTTTTGGCTTAAACATCTTTGAAAAACATTTTAATCCTGCCTAAAAATGTTTTGGAACACTTAGTTAACTTGCCCAAGTGTTATAAGTTGATTTTGACTTAAGTATTTCAAAATATTGACATTGCAACTTCCCTAGTCGACTAAATTATTTAGTCCTAGTCGACTAAGTGAAGTCCAGAGGCAGTGTTATGAGAAATATTGAGTTAGTCGACTAAACACCCTGGTCTAGTCGACTAATGATTCCCTAGTCGACCAATCCTTTTTTATCAGTTGACTAATGGCAAGTCAGTAGCCATGTTTGAGAAGCAGAGTTGCTAGTCGACTAAGCACCCCTTTTTAATCGACTAATCGATCCCGGAGAAATTTTCTAAATAAGTTTTTAAATTGCTAATCGACTAACCCATGTGTGCCTAGTCGACTAACAAACCCAGAAATGTTTCAAATGTATTTTTCGTTGAGCTAGTCGACTAATCCCTTAGTCCTAGTAGACTAACCATGCCCGGGAAGTTAAAATGCTTAGAAAAATAGCTTGCTAGTCGACTAACCACCTTGTCCTAGTCGACTAACTAATGCTCTGCAACTCCAAACGGCTCTATTTTTGTGCCTAACGGCCAAATCCTTTTGTGGGTCTTTATATACTCATTCTTTGAGTCTTGAATCAACTAATGAACATACTCCAACATACTCAAACTTAGTTTACAATATTTTGGGTGATTTGATTCATCATTCTCTCTTGAAGCCAATATTAGTTCTTAATCTTTAAGAGATATTAGTGAAAGCTTCATTATTGTACATCATCTACTCTTGAAGAGTTTTTCTTTATTGTACACATCTCAAATTTCATATTGTAATCTTGTGAGTCGTAAGGGTTGAGTGAATTGCTTGTTGATGAGAGTCTACCACCTTGAAAGTAGGTTGTGGGTGAGTGTCTTCAACCTTTGAAAGAAGACAAAGTGTAAAGGTTTCTCCACCTTGAAGGAGTGATCCATAGTGGATTGTGGAATCCTCAAGACGGGGCTCTTGAAGCGTGGACATAGGCGGAGACCGAACCACGTTAATTCTTGTGTTTGAATCTCTCTAACTCTTCTCTTGCATTTCAATTTATGTACTTGCTATATATTGTTGAGTTGTGATTCAATCTTGTTCTTTCATTTGCAATTAAATTTATTAACTTGTTTATCTTCCGCTAAATTTAATTGAACCATATTTTTTTAATTGGGTAATTTTTTGTTAAAGTTTGCAAAACCTCTATTCACCCCCCCTCTAGAGGTATATACTTGGGCCAACAGGTTTTGTGTAAAATACACAGGGATTGTTTATGAACTTAATCAAGAAGAGAAAATAACTGGGATTTAGAGTTCCACCTGTTCACATCTTTGGTTCTAATTCCTTACACTTAATACTCATCCAGGATGCATTGAAGAATGATCTGGATGGGAGATTTAACAATAAATCCAAATATTTACACACCCAAATTCCATTGAAGAATGGTTTGGGTGGAAGATTTGACAGTAAAAATTATCCAACTGTTCAAGAAATAGGATATTCATGATAAACACTCTTTGAGACATTTTAACAAACACTTGGAATGCTTTTGATGCTAAAGACTACCTGTGGCAAGAAATCCTATCAACAGATGGTAAAAGCTAGCAATTCCTTGTGGATCATGAACAAATACCGTGTTTAGCACAAATATCCAAATCTGTCAAGTTAGGACATGGTGTGAGAAATTGTTACCTTAGATATGAATCAAGCATCCCTCATCAATCCCAGTAAATGTATTTAGCTACTTATGGTAGTATAAATAAACTTACTTGAATCACAATAAATGGAAAACATGATTAACTTTGAAACTTATGAAATAAACTTGTATAAACTAAAAATCAAACCAAACTATGTTCTTGTTACAGACTAAAACTAACAAGGAATAAACTTACAACCTTTAAATCGCAGAAATAATAATCTAAACTTAAGCTAAAGAGAAAGAAAGATCAGATAAATGAGAGAGAAGAGAGAAAAACTTAAAAACCTACGTAAAACTATGTTATAAGTGATAAGTATATCTACAAAGATCTACTCAAAAAGCTTATATAGTAATACAAGTGAAAATACAAAATTGCCCCTCAAAAAGTCACAAAAACGAGATATTTTGGCTAAGGCGGCGCCCATTACCGATAATGGGAAAGAGGACTATCAGTAATGGCTCTTCTAAAAGCAAGCTTCGAGGCTAAGTAAACTGCTACTACTGATAGTAGTGTATGCACACTATCGGTAATGGTCTTGAACTGGAAACTTTGCAAACTGAATCATGACTTCACTACCGGTAGTGGGAATTGGGATTATCTATAGTGGGCTTGAACTGGATCATACTGGACATCGTGGCTGGTACTTGGTTCTCTCATTACCGATAATAATGGATGTCACTATCGGTAGTGCATTTGGACTAGTTCATATGGGAGGTTGTTGTTGTACTCTTTACCGATAATAGTCTTTGCTTCTATCGATAATGCATCAAAACTGATTTAAGATGCTTGGCTACGAGATATCCATTACCGATAGTGTATATTGCTACTATCGGTAATGCTCTTCTGCTGGACATGGAGACCTTATTTCTTTACTTGAACTACCGATAGTGGTTAATACCATTATCGGTAATGGCACTAGACAGGTTCAAAAGCTTGCTGATTCTGCACTTTGAGGAGATGACTACCGATAGTGGGCAACACCATTATCGGTAGTGGGTGAATTCTGATGAATTTCAGGGCTGAACAAGACTCAACTTGTTTCAAAACTTACATCGCCTAGCTTAACTTTAATTTCACCCCAAAAATGCGAGATTCCTACAAAAAAGAAAATATCAAACATAAGTAAAAATGCTAGATATAAACTACTTATATACATCAAATGGTAAGAAATTGGACTACATTAACGCTATTGGAAATGCATGATTGCGTAACAATCACTGAACACCTGTAACTATACATACAAAACCCATAGCATGGAAGACGATGTTACTGAAAGGAAATCAACTATACACGCAACGGGAAATAAAATTTTTGTTTGAATTGATTTCCAATAACCGATGATCAAAATCATGCTATTAATGCATCATTTGATTCCTATCTATAGAGATAGTAAAAGAACTTACATTGAAAGATAGAACTTGAGGCATGCAAGTGAATGGCATCCAAAAGTATCAACTCCAAGCTTGTGTATGTTGGTCTTGATTCTTTCCTCCTTCAAAACCTTAGAAGAAGAAAGAACAAGGAGAGAGAGACAGACAGACACGACCCTAGGGTTTTCCCAATTAAAAATCAGGTGCTAGCA
Source organism: Hamamelis virginiana (assembly GCA_017140935.1). Classification (NCBI taxonomy): domain Eukaryota; kingdom Viridiplantae; phylum Streptophyta; class Magnoliopsida; order Saxifragales; family Hamamelidaceae; genus Hamamelis; species Hamamelis virginiana. The sequence goes on from JAESVK010000136.1 coordinate 1,338,419, forward strand.
TGCTTGCAAGAGTGGGCATATATAGGGCCGGCCCTAGGGTTTCTAAAACCCTAATTATCTTGTGCTAATTATCTTATAATTACACATTAGCCCCATATTTTAACTTTTAATACATGTGGCATCAAATTAACATTAAATTTGATTTTTCATTCTCTTTATTTTAACCAATATACACATATGCTTATAGGTGTGTGACCCTTTGGGTTCATAGGCATTCAGTAGTGGGTTTGGACAATCAGTGTGTCCCTAAGAAGAACTCTTTCTACTTGAGTTCTTCTACTTGGGTTCAATTAAAAACACTTTTTAATTCCCTTATGAAGAATAAACATCAATTTCTATTCTTTGGGCTTCTACTAGTCATGACTGATACCTAGCACCATGTCATAACATACCCTGAACATTGTGAAATAATTAAGTGAACCATTCAGTTTACAGTTAAGACATAATAAGATCATTCCAACACACAATGTCCCAATTAAGTTATCATAGTATGTGTTGTCCCAAGTTAAATTACCCTAGAGGGGGTGAATAGGGTTTTGGCAAACTTTAAGAAAATATTACCAAATAAATTTGAGGTCCAATTAATTTCAGTAGAAGCACAAATTTATAAACAATTAATTGGAAATGAGAGAGAGAAAGAAATCAAACACAGTGATTTGACGTGGTTCGGACTCTGCCTACGTCCACGTCTTAAGCACCAAGCTCAATGATTCCATAATCCACTAAGGATCACTCCTTTAAGGTGGAGAAACCTTTACACAACCTTCTTTCACGAGTGGATCGGAAGACTCTCACCAGGAGCACTCAACCAATGCTCACCAAGAGCACTCAATCTCAGCCTCACCAAGAGACTCAACACAATCTCACTTTCAGGTGGAGATTAAACCAAGAGACTACCGCTGTTCTCACAAGATATACAAGATTTGTTTGTGTACAATAAATTCTTCAACAAGCTGATTTACACAAGTACAAGCTTAACTAAATAGCTTCTCAAGTGATTAACAAGAATAGCTCAAAGGATTTTCAAGAGGAAGCTTTGAATGATAAATGCTCACAATGAACGTTTTCAACAATATTTGTTAGATTTTAATAAATGAGAGCAATACCTCTATTTATATTGATTTTAGTCTCAAATGGCAGTTTGAAATCCCATTCAATCTGATGGGAGAAAAGGGAAGCAGCAGGGTGCATTCAATGCTTCATTTTCTAAAAGAGGAAAGAGCCAATTTGTATTTGCAGAAGAGTTAGTCGACTAAACCAAAGACTTAACCGACTATTGACTAAAAATTCAAAGCATTCAAGTTTCCCGGGCACGGTTAGTCGACTAGGCCAAACTAGTTAGTCGACTAGATTTGTGAAATCTCTTAAGAAAAACTTTCCGGGCTCAATTAGTCGACTGGACAAGATAGGTTAGTCGACTAGCTTTGCTGCTTCTCAAACCTTTTGCTACTGCCTTGCATTTAGTCGACTGGACCAAGGACTTAGTCGACCAGACTATAAGTTAGTCGATTAGCTTATATGATTAGTCGACTAGATTAAGATTTCTCAAAACCTTGGCTACTGGATCATAGTTAGTCAACTAGACTAAGTGGGTTAGTCGACTAGATATGTTCTTGAGCCAATTTTCTGATTTTCTTAAGTCTATATCAACTTCCAAAATGTAAGCTAGTTAATTAAGTGTTCAAAGGCATTTTTGACTTAGTTTAAAACCATTTTACAAGATTCCAAAGGTATGTATGTTAATGCAATATGAGAAAAACATTTTGTCTTTGAGCTATGCAAGGTTAAACGATTGAGATGCCTTATATATGATTCCTAAAACAACTTGGCTTCAAAATAACTTCAAGGAATAGACTTCAAGTTGCTCTTCAAGATCTTCATGATTCATTGATTTGAACATTTGCACATTTCAGATGCTTGGGATATGTTGATGAGCTCCAACAAGATATGTTTTTGATTCTATGGAGACAAAAACACTTAACCACTTGTTAGTGATAAAAGTAATGTTTGTTGATCATCAAATGTGGTAAATAGAATTGACCTTAAGGCTAACAATCTCCCTCTTTTTGATGATGACAAACCATTACTTTGAATCATAAATGAGAGAGCATAAGCCCCCCCTCAATTTTATACAACAAGCTATGGTTAATCAACATAATCAATATATGCAATAGGTAAGGCACAATCAAAGAATATATCAAAGTATTTTCTCCCCTTTTGTCATCACAAAAAGGAAAGAGGGAACATATAAGATATAATCATAAAGCATAATCACAATTCCATTGGTCTAATCATACCAAGTTCACGCTGAATTGTTCAAAAATGATTCTCTTGGAGAGGTTTCGTTAAGATGTTCACCAATTGGTGGTCCGTGCTTACAAATTCTAGTTCAACATCTCCCCTTTGCACATGGTCACGAATAAAATGGTGCCTAATTTCAATGTGTTTTGTGCGTGAGTGTAAGCATGAATTTTTAGAAATATTAATTGCACTAGTGTTATCAAACCGAATTGGTATGTGATTGAAAGTGATCATATAGTCTTCAAGTTGTTGTTTCATGTAAAGAACTTGAGCACAACAACTTCCAGCAGCAACATATTCCGCTTCAGTAGTGGAAAGAGCAACCGAAGTTTGTTTCTTGCTAAACCAAGAGACAAGTGAGTGGCCAAAAAAATGACAAGTGCCGCTAGTGCTCTTCCTATCGGTTTTACAACTGGTAAAATCAGCATCTGAATAGCTTACTAAATTAAATTAGACATGCTTAGGAAATAATAAGCCCAAATCATGAGTTCTAATAAGATATGTGAACGCGTTTAACGCTTGCAAGTGAGAATCTATAGGATTGGCTTAAAATCTAACACATAAGCATACACTAAACATGATATCCGGTCTACTAGCGGTTAAGTAAAGAAGACTACCAATCATACCTCGATATAGCTTTTGGTCAACTTTCTTACCTATTTCATCAATGTCAAGCTTGGTTGAAGGACTCATTGGAGTTGGACTAGACTTCATACTTTCCATGCCAAATTTCTTTAGCATGTCCTTCGCATACTTTGCTTGATTGATCAAAATGTCTTCTTTGGTTTGCTTGATTTGAAGTCCAAAAAAGAATGTCAATTCTCTCATCATACTCATTTCAAATTCATCTTGTATAAATTTAGTAAACTCTTGACAAAGAAGATCATTAGTAGCGCCAAAAATAATATCATCAACATAAATTTGAACAATAAGCATATCATTATCTCTAATCTTTATGAAAAGTGTAGTGTCAATTTTGCCTCTAATGAAACCATTAGTGAGCAAAAATCCACTCAACCTTTCATACGATGCTCTCGGTGCTTGTTTTAAACCATAGAGAGCTTTTGAAAGCTTGTATACATGGTTAAGAAAAGTGTTATTTTCAAAACCGGGAGGTTGTTTGATATAAACTTTCTCTGAAATATAACCATTTAAAAATGCACTTTTCACATCCATTTGATACAATTTGAAATTCTTAAAACTAGCAAAAGCAAGAAGCATGTGAATGGCTTCAAGTCTAGTAACCAGTGCATATGTTTTATCATAATTAATACCTTCTTGTTGATTATAACCTTGTGCAACAAGTCTTGCCTTATTCCTAATTACATTTCCATCTTCATCATTTTTGTTTCTAAAAACCCATTTAGTACCAATCATGGAATGATTATTAGGCTTAGGCACTAGTTCCCACACTTGGTTTCTTTCAAATTGATTTAGTTCTTCTTGCATAGGCATAATCCAATTTTTATCATTTTCGGCTTCACTAAAAAGTTTAGGTTTAATTTGAGAAACAAATGCAATGTTGCCACAACCATTTCTAAGATTAGAACGAGTACTTACCCTTTGTGAAGGATTACCCATGACTTGTTCAATTGGATGATTTCTCATAAATTTCCACACTTTGGGTAGTTCATGAGTCTTTTTTTGTTGTTGAATGTCATCCTCCTTGGGTAAGGTCTTCTTTGATGCATCATTTGACTCTTCTTTGGATGTGTCAATTGTGTTTGGATCGTTGACTTCTTTTTCTATTTGAGGAATAGGCCTTGATACATCATCTTTGTAAGCAATATGTTTAGAAGAAAATGGATTAGCTTCATCAAAAACAACATGAATAGATTCTTGAACTGCTTGAGTGCGTTTGTTGTAAACACGATAAACTTTACTATTCATTGAATAGCCAATAAACACACCTTTATTGGATTTAGCATCAAATTTAGATAAGTGTTCTCTATCATTTAAAATGAAGTATTTACAACCAAAAACTTTAAAATAGCTAATGTTTGATTTTCGACCCTTCCAAAGCTCATATGGAGTTTTGGTCAAATTAAGTCTAATAACCACTTTATTTCCCACATAACATGCGGTGTTAAACGCTTCCGCCCAAAATGATTTAGGAATATTGTATTTATTTAACATGGTTCTAGCCGTCTCTTTCAATGAACGATTCTTCCTTTCAACCACTCCATTTTGTTGAGGAGTTTTGGGAGCAGAGAAGTGTTAAGAGAGTAACCATTTTCGTCACAAAAGTTTTTGATGTTTTGGTTTTTAAACACTCTACCTCTATCACTTCTCACATGAGTAATTGAGTGGCCTTGAATGTTTTCAAGCTTTTTACAAAGTTTTATAAATACACCACTAGCTTCACTCTTGTGAGCAAGAAAGAGAACCCATGTATACCTTGAAAAATCATCAACAATGACAAAGGCATAAAGTTTACCACCAAAACTTTCTACATCATTTGGTCCAAACAAATCAAGATGTAGCAACTCCAAAGGTCTAGATGTAGAGATGAAACCTTTAGTTTTAAAACTTGTTCTAATTTGTTTTCCAAGTTGGCAAGCATCACAAACTTTGTCTTTTGTAAAATTAGCTTTGGGTAAGCTACTAACCAAATCATTTTTAGAAAGATTGTGCAATAAGTCTATACTAGCATGCCCGAGTCTTCTATGCCATAACCAACTTGTTTCTTGCAAAGCGGCAAAACATGTTACATCTTGAAGTGCTAATTCATCAAAATCAATTATGTATACATTTTTAAAATGATTTGCAATGAAAAAATTATTCTTATTTTTATCAAGAACATTATAAGAAAATGAAGTAAAATTAACAAAATATCCATTATCACATAATTGACTAATGCTAAGCAAGTTATGTTTCAAACCACTAACAAGCAATACATTATCAATAGTGATAGAGGTATTTCCAATTTTACCTTTACCTATGATTTCACCCTTGGCGTCGTCTCCAAATGTAACATAGCCACCATCTTGGTAGTTAAGAGAGATGAATTTGTTATTTTCGCCGGTCATGTGTCTTGAACATCCACTATCCAAGTACCATTTTTTCTTATCTTGAATTGAGTTCATACAAACCTCATCAACTTCATTTGCTGTTTTTTCATGAGAATTATCACCGCTTTCAATTGCATCAATGACTACATCCCAAGTTGTGGCATTCATGGCTTTCCCTTTTTAATTATTTCGTTTATCATTTCTTTGATAATGTTTCTTATCTTCTTCCTTCTTGATGGGGCAATTTACAATTCTATGTCCCGGCTTTTTGTAATGGTAGCACTTTTCATGATAGTTTGAGCTTCCACTTTGATTGGGCTTCCCAAGAGCTCTTCTCCTTCTCAAGAATTTTTGAAATTTTCTTGTGATGAATGCCATTTCCTGATCATCATTTTCAGCACATTCATCAGCACTAATATCATCATGAGAGGTGGATTTGAGAGCAAGGTTCTTCTTTGGCTTTTCCTCTTCTTGTCTCTTCAAAGTGGTCTCATGAGTTAGGAGAGAGCCAAAAAGATCGTCTATATCAAGGGTATCCAAATCTTTGGATTCTTGAATAGCCGTAACTTTTGATTTCCATGACTTTGGAAGAACTACAAGAATCTTTGAAATGATATCCCAATTTGTAATTGTTCTACCAAGAGCTCTCATGTCATTAATAATGTGAGTAAAACGAGTAAACATATAACTAACACTTTCATTTTCTTCCATCTTAAATAATTCATAATCACGCATAGTCATAATGAGTTTGGAACGTTTTACCTGTTTTGTTCTTTCATATGTTACCTCAAGCTTTTTCCACATTTCTTGAGCAGTATTGCATCCGGATATGCGGTTGTATTCATCGTCATTCACGGCACAATAGATGACTTTCTTTGCTCTAGAGTTGACTTGAAGAAGCTTCATGTCACTCTCATTCCAATCATCCATATCTTTGGGAACTTGAGTGCCATTTTCAACAGTTGTGTAGATGATCCTATTTCCTTTAATAATCACTCTCCAAACAGCCATGTCATAAGATTCAATCCATAATTGTTTTCTATTTTCCAACATTTATAATTTTCACCATTAAAATAAAGAGGTCGTCGGTCAACGGAATGGCCTTGTGAAAAGCTCGATTCTTTAACATTTGCCATGGATTTTTAGCTTAAGAAAACAATCAAATATTGAGCCCATGCTCTGATACCAATTGTTGTCCCAAGTTATATAACCCTAGAGGTGGGTGAATAGGGTTTTGGCAAACTTTAAGCAAAAATTACCAAATAAAAATTAAGGTCCAATTAATTTTAGCAGGAGCACAAATATATAAACAATTAATTGTAAATGAAAGAGAATGAGAAAAATCAAACACAGTGATTTAACGTGGTTCGGACTCCGCCTACGTCCACGCTTTAAGCACCAAGCTCAAGGATTCTACAATCCGCTAAGGATCACTCCTTCAATGTGCAATGCTCACCAAGAGCACTCAATCTGAGCCTCACCAAGAGACTCAAAACAATCTCATTTCCAGGTGGAGATTAAACCAATAGATTGCCGCTTTTCTCACATGATATACAAAATTTGTTTGTGTACAATAAATGCTTCAAAAAACTGATTTACACAAGTACATACTAAACTAAATAGCTTCTCAAGTGATTAACAAGAATAACTCAAATGATTTTCAAGAGGAAGCTTTGAATGATAAATGCTCACAATGAATGCCTTCAACAATATTTGATAGATTTTAATAAATGAGAGCAATACCTCTATTTATATTGATTTTAGTCTCAAATGGCCGTTTGAGGCATGTAAGGTGTATCATTAAATCCTAATGTCCAAAGTACAAGATAACTATGATGTCTCATGTTTAAGGATTACTTATGTCATTGTAACTTGTAAGTTATTATTTGACAGGTAAATAAAAATCCATATAGTAAACTTTATATTGATCACATTCAGTATACTTGTTCTCTAACAAGCACTCACAGGTTTGCTTTAGTGTCTCTACACAAATACTTGTGACTAAGTATCCTCTCATTGAGTAGACATAACATATGCTAGTTTTACTGGTTTATCATTACCCATTTGATAAACCTACAGCTAGGAATATTTAAGATTAATGTTTTGAGAAATATAGTCTCATTTATCTCAACTCTTGAATTATTATTTTCTCTACATTTAATCTATGAATAATTATTATACAAACATATAAGAATGAAAATAATAATAATTAAACTTGCCCAATCAATTTATTTAATAAATGAAAAATATGAATGTCAATAGTCCTAAAGTCAATACAATGATTGACCTTTAGTGCATATTACTAACAGTTACCAAACCCACACGTAGAGTATAAAATGCCACAAAATTCTCAACCAAAAGGACGAAAATGACCTCAAACTTTATCAAATGACCACCAACATATGAACTAGGACTAAATGTCCATACCACCCTCATTAAAATAATCAAAATACACATGTCCCCTTCACTGTAGCCATTGGAAGGCCTTTACAAGATATAATTTAGATGTTGGACCTCTTCCCTCAATATATATATATATATATATAGTGAAATGATCTAGTCAGCTATATATATAGTGAAATGATCTAGTCAGCTAATGCTGACTTAGATCCAAGTTAGCTAAGACTTATGGCCGTTGGATTATCTCATGAATGGAGGCTTTTTAAAGTGATGAGATGATCTAATGGCCATAAGTGCTTAGCTGACTTAGATCTAAGTCAGCTAAAACTTATGGCTGTTGGATCATCTCATGAATGGAGGCTTTTTTTAAGTGATGAGATGATCTAATGGCCATAAGTGCATAGCTGACATAGATCTAAGTTAGCATTAGTTGGCTAGATCATTACTCTCTCTCTCTCTCTCTATATATATATATATATATATATACTTATGCATCCATACTCTCATGCAACTTCTACTACATTTCTCTTGCTAGTAAGACTCAACTACCAATGGTCCATTCAATTTTTTTTATTTTTTATTTTGCTATGAATTGATTAAACAAACCCAACAATCAAACAAGACAATCTATTGATGTTGTCAACATGGACATATAACACCATTGGATATATTTTGTTATATATGTCTATATGAAATTTCTCAACTGTTAACTAAATGATTTAACTGGCAACCCAATGACCTATGCCCTTCACTAGGACAATGATCAGGCTGAGGTTAGGCCAATGATCAGGCTGAGGTTGATAATTATGACCTTATGCATCATATATTGTTAGTCTAATTAACTGAGAGACTTTTAGATAGTTATTTTAAACCTTTAAATCATTATATATTATATATTTATAAGGGTTATATAATCGTTACTTCTTAACATAAGCATTTTATACCACTAACTTCAATTTTTTTCACAGAACAAATGGAAAAGGGATTTGAATATCTGAGTGGCCTAATTGTATAAAAGGACAATATATGGCCATTTACTTGGATTTGGCCTTTTGTAATCCGATTCGATTCGATTTCCGATCCACCAAAATTCTGATCCTTTAATCCAAATCTCTAATCCATCCTAAATTCGATCCACTAATCCGATTTGCATTAAATTATATTCCATTTTGATTATTAATAATAATATATATATATATAGAGGTTTTCTCTTATGAGCATCACCTTACTTTAAGCTAAAGTAAACATCTAACAGTAGAGCCACCTGTGATGAAATTTTGGAAAACTGACCGTTGGATTAGATACTCCTATAATGTATGTCATGCCTGCCAAAAATCACAGTGATCCAACGGTTAGTTTATGAGAAAACTGACTGTGAAAAACTATGATTTTTTTGTTCTTTAAAATGTTATCATTTTTTGGCAGTCAGTTTTCTCATAAACTAACCGTTGGATCACTGTGATTTTTGGCAGGCATGACCTACATTATAGGGGTATCTAATCCAACGGTCAGTTTTCCAAAATTACTTCACAAGCGGCTCTACTGTTAGATGCTTACTTTAGCTTAAAGTAAGGTGATGCTCATAAGAGAATTTCTGTATATATATATATATATATATATATATTCCATTTTGATTATTATTAATATGTGTGTGTGTGCGTGCGCGCGGGCATTTTTCAATTTTGGTAACATAAAAAATTTAAAATACAATAATTCGAAAAAAAAATATGACTCTACTTTTTAAATTTTCCTAACTTAGTTTCTAATGGACACCAAGTTTAAATTTATTTGCTTTCCTAAACTGCTATCTAATTTAAAATACACTAATTCTAAAAGAATTTTGACTCATCTTTTTAAATTTGAATAACCTAGTTTCTGTTTTCTAATGCAAACCATTTTAAAATTTATTTGTTTTCCTAACCTACTATCTAATTTAAAATACAATTAATTCCAAAAAAAAAAAAAAAGATACATTTTTTACTAACCTAGTTTAAAATGCAAAACATTTTTAATTTATTTGTTTTCCTAACCTACTATCTAATTTAAAATACAATAATAATTCCAATAAATAAAAAGTTTATTTTTTGAAACATCTCACTATAAGAATTTATAATTTTTCTTAAAATATCACCTTTGTGATTTTTCACAGTTATATTTTTTAAAAACAGATCATTGGATCACTGTGATTTTTGGCATACATGGCATACATATGTAGAAAATATAATCCAATGGTTAATTTCTCAAAATTGGTATATAAGTGAAGTAGAAGGAGGGGGGAGGGAAAAGTGGAGAGGAAGAGGTTGGCAGTGTTTGGTACGACAGAGGTAGGAGAGGATGGATAAAAGTTTGGAGCAAAGGAAAAGTCACAATTTCAAAATTTTGCCATCCCCTCATTTTTTGGGTGGATGAGGAGAGGGAAGGACTGGACAAGGAGGCAGGGCCGGCCCTAGGCTAAAGCAGCCCAAGCGGCTGCTTTAGCCCCCATTATCTATAGGAAAAAAAAAGGCCCCTCTTCAATCTCCATAGTCCATATACCACTTCCCAGCAAAAAAGAAAAAAAAGGCCCCTCTCCAAGGCTCCTCTCTATAGTCCATATTTAGGTTTGGGCTTGGACTTTTCACTTGCATGCATGATTTGCCCAAATTCTGATTTCTAATTAGTAATTACTTGTAGTTTCTTATGTGCCGAAACTTTCTCTTGAAAATTGCTTGTCTGGCATATGAAAAGTCTTTTTGTAGTTTCACATCTTTTTGACTTTCTGGCATATTAAAAGCCTCCATTTCTTTTTCCATCTTTGCTCTCTATACTTTTTGGATTTTCCCCTTAGATTAGATTGGCTGATTGCTTGTCTCTTGTGGGAAAAAAAATATATTGTTTCTCCATCTCTTATCTTCCGATTCCTCCCTGGAGTCTCTACTCCAAGGACCCTAACTTGAAGAACTCAAAGAAAGCAAGTAAGCAATCCTTTTTTTTTTTTTTTTTGTTATCATTTTGTTTTCAATTTATTATTATTATTATTTATTTGATATGGGATTGAAATTTTTTATTTAGGATTTTAATTTAGGAATTAGGACTTTATATTTGCTTGGTATTATAGTATATTATTGTCATTTGTTATGAGATTGAGATTTTTTTATTTTGATTTAAGACTAGCTTTAGACTTGCTTTTGTATTAGCTTCTTATTACTATTTTTTTTAATCGAAACATTATCATATGAGAAATAACTTTTGATATATACACATTGAAAATTTCTTAAGATTTTTTTAGAGAAGTTAATTGATTTTGAATTTCTTTCTTGTTTTAGGTTTGATCATATAATTATGCTTTCTAATAGAAAGTATATTTCTGGACATGAAAGAAGGAAAAAGAAGCAAAAAATAGAAGAATTTATTCAATCTTAAGCAGGAGCTCTTGACAAACTTGATTATACAACTTTAATTGACGACTTTGCATATAGACATGCAAGAAGAGCAATATTTAAATGTACGTGACTTTTTAGGTATAACAAATAATTTATGTTTTTAAATTTATTATCATAATTTTTTTTCTAAAATTTATATATATATATATTTTTGAATGCAGAAGAAAGAGTTATAAATGCTATTTTAGTAATTGGTAGAGATAGTGAAAAATAGTGAAATTGAGCCGGTATGTTTTTCTATTCAACCTCTCTTTTTGTAATTGGGTTTACTTTTACTAAATGATTATAGTAATGATATGCACAATCAGACTTTGTTTGTGTACTAACAAATACAATAATAAAAATTGGTAGTTAAATATTTTATATCTTTTTTTTTTTTTGTGTCATTATGTACTACATAGGACCCCATTTTAGAAGTTCGCTTAGGGCCCTTCAAATCTCAGGGCCGGCCCTACAGGGAGGAGGGAAGAAAGCTCAATAATGCCATTTACTTTTTTATTTTTTATGGTTATAGAACTCGTACACCACACGTGTACATTTTTAAATTACTATTAGCTATATAAAAATCACAATAATATCACATTATATATATATTATAATTCTTTTTTGCAACATGATAATGTTGTGGGAAGGAGTTCAAGGAATATCTATTTACTTAATCAAAATAATTCGAAAAAAAATTATTATTTTTTTAAAAATAGTAAGAGAACAAAAAATGAAGTAGAAAATTACACGTTGATACACAAATGCACATTTGCTAAAGCTAAATGTAGAAATTTGAAATTTCACATAATATAGAAATATAGAAGAGAAAATAAAAAAATAAAACATTCTAAAGTTTAAGGTGGAAGAAATATATTATAAGGTAATGAACTCTTGCACAGTGTCAAAACTGCAACATAGGAACTATCGGGTGAATATGCATGGAGACACGACAACAATAACTAATATCCTTCAATTTTGGTTGCAGCCGATGTAAGATAACCTTTCTTTTAAGCGTTAGTTAAGATGATTGCCTGTTTCATCATGAAAATTGAGGAAAATAGTAAGGAAATGCTTAAAGGGTTTGGTTCTGATGGTGAAAAAGAACTGCATAAGATATATATACAAAAATGATTCTATCAGTGCATGTTAATTTTCGTGAAAGTGAGCATAAAGTTCATAAGTGATTGTGGAATGCATATTTTGAAAAAATGACCGTTGGATTAGATACTATGCATATGTATGCCAGGCATGCCAAAAATCACAGTGATCCAACGGTCGGTTTCTCAGATATGTCACTTAGAAAAATTGTGATAGTTTTCAACGGTCTGTATTTTTAGATGTTTACATTGGATCACTGTGATTTTTGGCAGACGTGATATCCTCAACAAGAATATATAAACCAACGGTCGATTTTTCAAAATATGCATCTTACAATTCCCTATAAGCTTCATGCTGACTTTCGCGAAAGTCAGCATATATGCTTACTAGATTGGGACATATTCTAATTTTGTTAAAGCCTATATGCATCAAGGGCCCAAAAATTGAGAAGAGTAAGGGACATATTTTAATTTCAATTTTACATAAAATTTAAATTGTGGCATTTATAGTATTTTAATCAATTAATCAAAGAAATAAGAGCAATATGGTCTCTATGAATTAATTTGAGGGTAAAAAGGTCAATCGATTTTTTTTTCTTTTGAATAAGGCACTTAAAGGAGTAGTAAGATAAGATATAGATATAGATAGACAGATATTTAACAAAAATATCATCTTTTCTATACAAAATAAATAAGGGTAAAATAATAAATTAGGTATTCCATTCTTCCCCTTCCCTTACATACCAAACACACGAACACACGTGATGGAAGAAAGATATTTTTCCATCGGTTCTACTTTCATCCTACCGAACACATTAAAATGAAAGTGGGCCTTCCTCCCCTGAGGATGAAAAGCCTATTCCTCCTACTTTCCTTCCACTTTTCTATCATTCCTACCAAATGGAGGATAAGTTTTTGGCGCCTTAAAATATAAGCCATATAAAACTATATTATGCAATAAAATAAAAGGTAAAATGTTAAAAGGCAAGGATATTTTGTTACACCAGGTTTATAGGTGGTTATATGTATACACACGTCACTAAGGGTGGCAAAATTAGCCCAAACCCATCAACCCGCCCAAACCCATTTAGTAGTAATGGGTATGGGTTGATACATTTTAATAAATGAGTCATAATTGGGCCCATAATTGTGATTAAATCACACAAGAATGATGAATAGTTGGTTTTTGAAAAAACTGATTACAAAATTGTGACATTTTGAATAACTGTAAGAACGCAGTTTTTGTTGAGAATTTAAATATAACATGTTAAATTTTGTTGTTAAATGCGGAAATTTTCTTTTATTTTGTTGGCGTGTATATGCGTTTAAAAAAAAAAAAAAAAAAGGTCGACCCATTATATATGGGTCGGCGGGTCGGGTCGACCCATGATATATGGGCATGGATCAAGATATATATATATATATATGACATGTTAAATTTTGTATAAATATGACATGTTAAATTTTGTTGATAAATGCGGCAATTTTATTTTATTTTGAGTTTTTTTTTGTTGGCGTGTATATGCGGGGAAAAAAAAATCAATATATGATATATGGGTTGGTTGGTGGGTCGGGTTGGGTCATGATATATGGGTATGGGTCTAAATGGGTCAAGACATTGTACTAGTTAAATGGGTCATGTACATTTTATGGCCCAACCAATTTAGACCCAACCCAAACCCGCTCATTTGCCACCCCTACACGTCACATATGAACATAATTGTGCCCCGTGCAATATATGCTGAAACTAATCAAAATTTACATATATGTACTTACAGAAATGATTCTATCAGCACATGCTGACATTCTCTTGAAACTCATATATGATCATGGAATGCATATATTGAAAAACCGACCGTCGGATTAGATACAATGCATATGTACGTAAGATATACCAAAAATCACAGTGATCCAACAGTCGGTTTCTCAAATATGTCACTGAGAAAAACTGTGACAATTTTCAATGGTCAAAATTTTTTACGGTCTGTATTTTTAGATGCTTACATTGGATCACTGTGATTTTTGGCAGACGTGACATCCATAATAAGGGTATCTAATCCAACGGTCGGTTTTTTCAAAATATGCAAACTACAATTCCCTATGAACTTCATGCTGACTTTCGCGAAAATCAGCATATGTTTACTAGATCGGGACTCTATGAACATATTTAACTTAAAAAGACATGCATCAAGGGTCCAACCTAAAGCCCATCAAAAGATCATGATATACCTTGGGCTTATAGTCTAAGCTCCATTTTTTCAATTTGGTCCAATAAGATTGTTGCAGCCCAGCCCTTTCTATACCCCTATCTCCCTACTTTGAAGTTTATGATACTTTCCATATCTGTGGAATAATTTCTGTGCAACTTTGCACTGTTCTGGTTGATGGGTTGGATAGATATTGGCACCTCTAGCCCCAAAGCATTAATTTTCAAGCAATCTAGTTGAAAATATGATAAAAGGCCATTGCAATGGGTGATGCTTCATTTTCATTATTAATATGGTGTTGGGGCCAAATGTCTTGGATGATGCTTTCAACCTGGGTCATTATGTAGGTGCCTGCTTATGGGTCAAATGTCTAATCATTTAATAATAATAATAATAATAAGGTAATTATTGGTGTACAATATCATTAATTATTGGCGTATAATATCAGTACTATACATACAAGCAACCATTTTTGTATAATTAAAGACAATAGTTTGGGCAAATAATAAAAGTTGTGAGCAATGCTAGAAATTTAGACTAATAGATAAATAATTCAAGAAATGGTTAACCAATTCTCATGTTTAAACTTTCCAAAAAATGTGCCAGTGCCCTTGTAACCTAATGATACGTACTGCATAGTCTGCATCCCCTCTTGTTGGGTCTAAGTTTGGAGGTCCCATTATAAAAAAAAAAAAAAAAAAAAAAAAAAAAAAAAAAAAAAAAAAAAA